>JAMKCH010050495.1:0-19951 GCA_023653785.1 Ophioderma brevispina
CTATTTGGTAGCAACTATCGATTCACCCGTTCTGCCCATTTGACATGCTAGTTTGCTGTTTTGCCATTGCTATTTTTGCCTGCGTTGTTTGAGGGCAAAAAGAAGACAAAGTACAGCCTGAAGACCTTAAAACAAACCATCAAACAGCATGTTTCTAGTAAATACCTTGTTTCCTTCTTTGAGTCCATCAATTCTTCTTTTATTCCACCTATACTATTTCCTTAGAAGTTGTGTAACCCAATTCCCCTTCCATAGCCCAGCACTTTTACGGTGGGAAAATACCCAGACATTTTCACAACAAAAAGTAGTGAGCATTGATTTAAAGGTGTATTTTGTGATTCCAGACATTTCGTTTAATTCATTGTTCACTAGATTCTTTGAGGAAAAAGTTTAGTTTATTCACAAAATTGATTTGGATTGCGATCCTGTTTTGTTTTGTGTTATGAGCAATTGCTTGGTTCCCATGGGCCTATTGGCCACATGCTGGAATTATGTCATTACGGACAGAAAATTACAAAATTGCAATTTCTTCAGATACGGACCACAGATACTAAGGCTAACGGTTTTCAGATGATATAAAAAATCTCAACTTTTTGTAGATAAGCGGGGCCGGGTAGGGGGACAGGTTGTGGATCACAAAATGCCCCTTTAATCTTGTGGGAGAAAATGTTTTCATTTGTTATATCTCTTAAACATTCAGATTCTTCACTTTAAAACAATATCACATTTTGAGAGCGCCCCCAATTTTCAAATTTGTGAGATTATGCAGAATTCTGTTGGAATTGTCTAGTAAAACTATAATGTGAAACAGTATAATAAGACTCAAAAGTGTGCATGTGTCATGAAAGAAGGGATTTGTAATTTGATCGGGGATCGCAGATTCTAATTCAACAGCAACACTGGAAACATGACAGGTCTGTATGTCCATTATGAAATGGCACAAACTCACAAAAATGATCCTAACTGGACTTACTGAACCAACGGAACAACTAAGGGATGAGTGTAGACACAAACATGGTACTATTGCCCCAGCTATTTCAAAATGAAATGTGTTCAGCAGCCATGTAATACTAACGAATCCATACGTTTCTAATTACCAAAAAAAAATTCCTTCTATTTGATGCACAGAAGTTTGAGCTTTACCATTCAAGGTATAGTTTACTAGAGCAAATTACCATTGAAAGTGTGCAAATCAAAATCCAAGTTAAAAGTTAAAGTTAAAAAAATATATTTAAAACGCAATTATTTTTTTGGGTCATTTTGCTGTGCTTCGAAATTTCTAGATACCAAAATCACAAGCCATTGAGATCAGAGTCTGTGAAGGCGTTCTGCCTGAAGTAATTATAGTGCTGATTGAACCCTTTACCAAAGGAATCTCTGGACTATGAAACCCTGTTTGAGAGGGCTCACAAATCATATAGTCTCCATGCTCCAGTAGCTAAAAAATTTCATGGTAACCATAGTTGTTTTACCTGAGTGAAATGGTATTCAGAGGTGATAGTTCTAAAAAAAATACATCGCAGCGGGGACCGCAAGGTGTCGTCTGCCCAGTGCGGTTTGTGGGAATGGGGCCAATGGTCACATGAGGTCACAAAGGTCACCATGAGGTCCAGCAACACATGTCACCCAACCACGCCCCCCTTTCACAAAAGTACATCACGTGGCCCTTATAGAACTCACCGCCATGCAAATATAAGTTTAACAATTTTTGAACGGCCAAAGCTCGCATGAGATCACAAAGGTCACATGAGGTCAACCCAACATGTTACCCCACCTGGCCCCCTCCTTTCCACAAGTTACATCATCGTAGCCCTTAAGGAACTCATCGGCATGCAATATATTAAGGGGTAACATTTTGACCACAGACACACAACACAGACAACAGAGAGGAGAGGACCCACACAGGGAACCAAACGCCAGGAGTAATCCTTATGTGCCTTTCTGACAATTCTTGCAGACGACACAAAATGCTGTCACTTGGAATTAAGTCGCTTTGTTAGTGAAAAATTTGTGTTTTAGTCTGGCAATTTTTTTTTTTTCAATTTTTATTACCTGTACTTGGTTTGGCAGAGGATGAGAAAAACATTACAGTTATGGTCCAACCAAACCCAACCACAAAAAAATGTACTGTAACAGACATATACATCCAAAGAGAGCGTGGAGCGTGATAATTATTCTTAATTTACAACGGAGCACAGGTATTCTGGGTACCAACGTAACATTTGGAATCAGAGATGTGACTGGATGATGAAGGCAAATCTTAAATGACCGCGGCAAAGAGAGTAATTAATGAGGGCATTCTTCATCCAAAACCCCAAACAAACTACATAGTACCTTGGTTACGTGATAAGCACGCAAATGTGAGGTTGGATCAAGAATGAACCCAATTATAGCTTAAGTACAGGTTTTTCAAAAAACGACAAAAACAAGGTTCAAAACAAACAAACAACAGCACAAAACACTAGACAGAGGACAAGAGACAGGGACAAAAAAACTCACATCTCTACAACCATCCATTCAACTGAAATCACATACACAACATGATTATCCATGGTAAATGTTATCTCAAAGAAAAAAATTGATGACTGAAATGAGAATCAAGAGGCTTTCAACATCAAGGGTCCATTTTTGAAAGTGGTGTCTAAGCTTCCCTTATTTGTTCGTAAATGAATGGCAGTGTACTCTTATGTGACTAAAGCAGATCTCAATTTATTTTTGAACACATGACAGGATAGATTCACAAGCGTTCGGATGATGTCTGTAGCTGTATAAATCGATTTTCTTTTGTCCAGCTGGATCAAATCACCAACAGAGTTCGTGCACAAGAATATTGATTTAAGGATGCCTGTGCATATTTGGTTTGCACTTATCATTTGTTACAATCAATAGCAAATGCTGCATTACCTAACTTCATTCCATAAGACTCTTGAAAATACATCCACTATCATGATATTATCCTCTAAGTATGATGAATGTATGATTTCACTATGATAATTACTTTTGAAATTTGCCCATAAAAGCTTGTACTTCGTACTGTGTGTACTGTAATGAAGGCTAACCGCAGGGGATGCCCACACTGTTAAAATGTTCATTAAAAATGTTGTTTTAAGTGCCAGTTGGGTTTCATAAAAGTTAAAACACATTTTTTTACAGTTCTTGCACGTTTAGAGTCCAGACTGACAGTTGAAAATGTTTTTTAACAATAAATTTTAACAGTATGACACTAAAAATGCAAATGAGGTGATGGATACTGAACAATCAGCAAATATGTTTAGTGGTTGTGACAATCGGTGACTTAAAACGCCACTGGCACATTTTCAGAAAATATGAAATTTCTTCAATTGATCGCAAATGATTAGTTAGGCCATTGGAAGAATAGAGTAGAGATATATTTTTCACATAAAATAACATACTCTAAAGACATCCCAGATAATTTGTAGGCCAACTTTTTAAGTTTCCGTAACTCAATCAAACAAATTATCTATTACGTGAATATTACAGACTTATACTCACCGTGATTGAAAAACCACAAAGGTCACAGAGCGTGATCAAACAATGTTGCATGCCGTGAGAAGCAACTATGGCGTATGTTTTCTTGTGTTACACGCCATTTCTGCATGCCTTCATCTGCGCCTGATTATAATGTCGCCGGCGATATTAATTAAAAATCGTTTCTGTTACCCTATAAGCGCTTAATTTGGGCTTCTTAATAAAATCAGGTGAGGGCTAATGTACATAAAAGCTTTATAAAAATGCCAAAAATTATAGGGCGCACTATTTTTCAACGTGCCAGTGTCTCTCTAACTTTGAAAGGGTGTAGCTTTTGGTAAGGATAGGAGCATATATAAAGAGAGAAGTGAATTGCGTTGTATTATGGAATACCCCCAAGCCCGTAAATTGATTTCTCACACCCAGCGCACTGTGGTTGTTGTTGCGCAAGCACTCATCTGTCATCACTTTTGTACTGTTGTAAGCACTCGCGCGTGTCCATGTGTGTGCAAGCAACACACTCATAAAAATCTGTTAGTCACAGTATTATGTTTCAGTGTTGCAGTTCACATGTTCCATTGTCTGATATGGTCCATTTTCGACCATAATTGTGCGAAAACACAAGCGATGAAGATTAAAGAAAAAATGCCTTAAAAATATTCCCACATTCCTAGTCAATCACCCCATGACCCTGTAATGTGCTGTAAAGAGGTCATGGACACGGCTGAGGTGATTTTTCCTAGCACATTTCATTTTAATTCATGGTTCACTAGATATCTTTGAAAAAAGTTTATCACAAATTTGATTGGATTGCGATCCTGTAGTTTTGTGTTATGACAATTGCTTGTTTCCTCCCCATGGGCCTATTGCACCATGCTGTATAGTCTGTCATTACGACGCAAATACAAAATTTGGCAAATTTCTTTACAGATACTACACGATTACTAAGGCGAACGTTCCACATATAAAATCTCAACTTTTTTTAGATAAGTCGGGGGTAGGGGACAAGTTTTGGATCAACCAAATGCCCTTTAATCTGGTGATAAAATTTTTCCTTTGTATATCTCTTACAAACTTCAGATTCTTCACTTTAAACAATATCCATTTTAAGAGCGCCCCCAATTTAAATTTGTGAGATTATGCAGAATTCTGTTGGTAATTGCTATAACTATACATGTGAACAGTAATGCAAAAGTTGCATTGTCTGAAAGAAGGGATTTTGTAAATTTATTTCGGGGGATCCCATCCCGATTCTAATTCACACAACACTGGAAATAAAAGTTCTGTCTGTCCATTAGAATGGCCAAACTCGCAAATATTGATCCTAACTTGACTTACGTGAACCCACGGCGCACACTAATTGATGAGTGTGACACAAACCTTACTATTCCCCAGCTCTTTTCAATTTAAATGTTGTGCAGCAGCTTTGATTCAACTAACAGAATCCATTAATTATTCTAATAACAAAAAAATTCCTTCTTATTGTGTGCCAATTTGAGCTTTTAACCATTCACATGTATAAGTTCACTAGCCCATTCCCATGAACGGTGTGCCAAAAAATCCAGTAAAGTTCAAAATTATTAAAAAAAGAAAAAACCTTTTTTGGGTCTTTTTTTGCTCGCAATTTCTAAGAATCACTCACAGCCATTGAGATCAGTAGTCTGTGAGGCTTTCTGCCGAGTATTATAGTGCTTATTTGAACCCTTTACCACAGGCATCTGGACTAGAACCCTAGTTTGAGAGGAACTCACAACTCCATCATAGTCTCCATGCTCCAGTAGCTAAA
The DNA here is from genome assembly GCA_023653785.1 of Ophioderma brevispina. Lineage (NCBI taxonomy): Eukaryota > Metazoa > Echinodermata > Ophiuroidea > Amphilepidida > Ophiodermatidae > Ophioderma > Ophioderma brevispina. Next base: position 5,276 of record JAMKCH010050495.1, read on the forward strand.
AATTTCCATGTAACCATAGTGTTTTCCTGAGTGAATGTATCAGAGATGTATAGTTCTAAAATACATCGCAGCGGGACCGCCAAGTGTCGTCGCCGTTGCGGTTTGTGAATGGGGCCAATGTTCACATGAGGCACCAAGGTCACCATTAGGTCACAACATGTCACCGACACCCCCCACCCCGCCGCCCCGCCCCCCTTTCCAACCAATTACCTCATCGTGGCCCTTATATAATCACAGCGCCATGCACTATATTAAGGGATAACATTTTGAGACCGACAAGGCTCACATGAGGTCACCAGGTCACATGAGGGCACCAACATGTTACCCACCTGCCCACTCCTTTCCCCAAGTCATCATCGTAGCCCTTCGTACTCATACGGCATGCATATATTAAGGTAACTTGTGACCACGACCACCCCCAGACACACAGACGACAGACCCCAGACAAACGACCAGGTAATCCTAATGTGTCCTTCTGCATTCTTGCAAGACGAAACAAAATGCTTCACTTGAATAAGGTCGCATTTGTTAGTGAAATTTGGTGTTTAGTCTGGCAATTTTTTTTTTTTCTTCATTTTTTTACCTGACTTGTTTGCAGAGGAGGATAAAACTACGTTGGGGTCCAAACCAACCCAACCACAAAAAATGACTTGTAACATACATAATACATACAACATAGTGTGCTAATTATTCTAATTTACAAGACACAATAGCTTGGTACCAATATATTTTGGAATCAGAGATTGGACTGGATATGAATGCAAATCCAAATGACCGGGCAAGATAATAATGAGGGCATTCATCCAAACCAAACACTACATAGTACTGGTAAACTGGATAAGCAACAAATGTTTAGGTTGGATCATAATGAACCCAATTATACTTAAGTACAGTGTTCCAAACCTAACAAAAACAATGTCAAAACAACAACACAGCACAAAACACTATACAAGACAAATAGACGGACCAACAAACCCACATCTCTACACCATCCATTCACTGAAAATCACATACACAACCACATTATTATCCATGTAAATGTATCTCAATAAAAATTGATGACTGAATGAGAATCAAGAGGGCTTCAATCAAGGTCCTTTTTAAAGTGGGGGGGTGGGTGTCTGCTCCCTTTCTTTTTCGTAAATAATGCAGTGTAAACTCTTATGTTACTAACAACCTCTTTATTTTGACACATGAACAGTGCACGATTCACAAGCATTAGGATGTGGCTTAGCTGTATAAATCGCTTTCTTTTGCCAAGCTGATCCCCTCACCAACAAAGTTCGTGCACAGAATATTTGATTTAAGGAGGCTCTTGTGCTATTTGTTTTGCACTTATCAGTTGTTACAATCATATCAAACTGCGCATGTACCTAACTCATTCCAATAATGCTCTGAAAATACATCCACTATAATGCATATTTACTCCTCAAAGTCTGATGAATGTAGGATTTCACTATGTAATTCTCTTTTGAAATTTGCCATCAAGCTTGTACTACTTACTTCGACTGTGATGTACGGTAATGAATGCTAACCGCATGGGATGCCCAACTGTTAAAATGTTCATTAAATAACGTGTTGTTTAAGTGCCAGTTGGGTTTCATAAAAGTTAAAACACATTTCTTTAAGTTCTTGCAGGTTGTTGAAGTCCCAGCTGCCAGTTAAAAGTTTTTTAACAATCATTTTAAACCTTCAGTGAACTAAAATTGCAATGGGGATTGATACTTTAAAATCTATTAATAGGTTTTAGTGGTGTGCAACCCTGTGCCCGTAACGCACTAGTCACATTTTCAAAATATGAAATTTCTTCAATTTTGCTCGCAAATGAATAGTCTAGGCCATTGGAAGAATGAGATATATTTTTTCACATAAAAGCACAATCTAAAGACACATCCAGATAATTTGTAGGTCAGTTTTAAGTTCCGTAACTTTATCAACAAATGTATCTATTACGTACTGAATCTTAACAGACTTTTAACTCATTGATATTAAACCACAAGGTCACAGACCGGTCCAACACGGTGCATGCCGTGAAAGCACTCTGTCGTATGTTTCTTGTTTTACCAATCATTACAACGCATGCAATATATTAGGGTTAACATTTTGACCGGCCAAAGCACACATGGTCCCAGGTCACATGAGGTCACCAACATGTTCCCCCACCTTGCCTGCCCCCCTCCTTTCCACCAAGGTCATCATCGTAGCCCTACGGAACTCATACTGCTGCAATATATTCGGGCGAACATTGTTTTACCATACACAACACACCCACAACACAACATACAGACAGACACAGACAAACTACCAATTAATCCCTTGTGCTTCTGCACTTCTTGGGCGCAAAAGAACACACAAATTGCTGTCACTCCTTGGAATTCGGTCGCTTTTTAGTGAAAATTTGTGTTTTAGTTGGCAATTTTTTTTATTTTTTTTCTGCAATTTTTATTATACCTTAACTTGGTTTGGCAGAGGAGGAGAAAAACATACAGTTATGGTCACCACACCCCACCACAATAGAAAATGACGTGTACATAACAGAATCCTACAACAGAGTTAATTAATCATTAATTTACAAGAGCACACATATGCTTGGTACCAAGTATATTTGGGATCGAGATGGTGCTGGAGATGATGCAATCTTCAAATGACGCGGGCAAAGAGAATTAAATGAGGGCATTCACCAAAACCACACACTACCTAGTACTGTGCAACCGTGCTCAGCAAGCAAATGTGTAGTTGGATCAAGAATGAACCCAATTTATAGCTTCAGTTCAGGTTTTCAAAACGAACAAAAACAACGGTCAAAACAACCACAACAGGGAAAAACCCTATACACGGACAGAGATCAGGTACAAACACAACTCACCCTCTCTACAAAACCCATCCATTCACTGAAAATCACATACCCAACATTATTATCCATGGTAAATTTCTCTCAAAGAAAAATGATATGAATGAGAATCAAGGCTTCAAATCAAGGGTCCATTTTTTAAGTAGTGTCTAAGCTTCCCTTTATTTGTTCGTAATGATGGCAGTGTACCTTATTGCCAAAGACATACCCAATTTATTTTTTAACATGACAGTGCATAGTTCACACGCAGTTAGGATGATGTCCGTAAGCTGTTATAATTGATTTCTTTTGTCCATCCGATCAATCACCAACAAGTTCGTGCACAAGATATTGATTAAGGATTCTTGGCATATTTGTTGCAAACTTACCTTTGGTACAATCATAGAGCATGCTTTGCTTACCTACTTCCCTTCCAAAATACTCTGAACATACATCCACTATCATGCATATTTACTCCTCTAAGTCGTATAATGTTGATTTCACTATATATTACTTTTGAAATTTTGGCCCCTCAAAAGCTTGTACTTCGTACTGTGTGTACTGTAATGAAGGCTAACGCAGGGATGCCCACACTGTTTTTAAAAATGTTCATTAAAAATGTGTTTTAAGGGCCAGTTGGGTTTCAATCAGAAGTTAAACACCCTTTCTTTTACAGTTATTTACATGTTTTGAGTCCTAGCTGCCAGTTAAATGTTTTTTAAACACAAGCCTTGTACATAAGGTGAACTAAATGCAATGGGGGATGATACTTAAATCATAATATGTTTTAGTGGTGTGCAACCCTGGTGCCCTTAAATTAAAACGCCACTGGCACCTTTTCAGAAAATATGAAATTTTCATTTTGCTCGCAAATGATAGTCTAGGCCATTGAAGATAGAGATATATTTTTCACATAAAAAATAACATACTCTAAAGACATCCCGATAATTGGTAGCCAACTTTTTAAGTTTTCCGTAACTTTTAATCAACAAATGTTCTAATTGTGAATATCAGACTATTACTCATTGATATGAAAACCACAAGGTCATAGACCGGTCCCAAACAAGGTGCATGCCATGACTCCCGCAAGAGAATCAACTCTGGTATGTTTTTTCTTGTGTTACAACCACACGCCATTCTTCTGCAATCGTCTGCTGAATTTAAAGTTGCCGGCGACCTTAATTATAAAATCTTCTGTTTACCCATAAGCGCTATTTGGGCTAATAAAACAGGTTAGGGCTAATGTACAAAAGCTTTATAACCATGCCAAAAATACAACTTTTCAAAATTAAAAAAAGAAAAATATTTTTTTCAAACGTGCCAGCCAGCAGGGGAAGGCGCCAAGAAATCCAATTTCCAGACGTCGCCATTGGTTTAACACGAAAACGCGAAATCTTGACGAAAAATTCTGAATTTTTTATATTTGTCAAGGAATAATTTTCCTTATCCAAACCGTTGGCGTTGAAGAATCAACTCCACTGGAACGGTTATTGCTGAGTTTTTTGTATAAAAAATAACGACGAGAACGAGGTCGTATGTGGGTCCATGGGAACACCCATACCGACCCACATCACCGCACCCAAATTGGGTTTGTTGGTTTGCAGTCAAACTCATTATTGCTAAATTTCTTGACTTTTTGGGTGAGTTGCTATAAATAAATGAGCCTTTTGCCGCCACCCCCGCCTGCGTGCCAGTGTCTCTCTAACTTTGAAAGGGGTATCGTATTGGTAAGATAGGAGCAAAAGCGGAAGAGTGAATTGCGTGTATTATGGAATACCCCAAGCCCGTAACTGATTTTCTCACACCCAGTGCACTGTGGTTGTTGTTGCGCAGCACTCATCTGTCATCACTTTTGTTGCGTAAGCACTCGCGCGTTGTCAATGTTGTTTTGCAGCACACAACTCACAGAAAAATCTGTGTGTCACAGGTTATTTTCTCAGTGTTGCATTGCCCCAATTTTCCATTGTCTATATGTCCATTTTTCTGCAATAATTTCGTGCGAAAACCAAGCGATAAAGATTAAAGAAAACATGCCTCTAAAAATATTCCACATTCTAGTCATCACTCCATGACCCCTGTTTAATTTTTTTGCTTAAGACAAGATGTTATTTGAGTAAGAGTGACAGAATGTGGCATCAGTAAATTTTTGTTTCACCCTAAATGTACAAATTTAAAATACTTGCAGTGTCCCATAAATAGTCATAAGCACTTTTCCCAATAAGATATGATTGGCCCATTGGGTGGTGCCCCAAACTATGACAATGAAGTGCATATGCTCATTATAATACTTTGGGGCACCTCGAACCTAGTAACGCCTTTTCAGGAAAATCTGCTAATCTCATTTTTCTAAATCTGTGGTTCAGAGTGACACTTAGAAAATTAGGGGCCATAACAGCGGTGATATACCGTACTTAAAACTAGACACATTTATAAAATACAATTAGAATTCTGTTAATTTTAAGCAAAAGCAGAGTCAAGCAGTGACAGATTGTACAAAATTCTTTCAAAACAGATTAAAAAGGGATAATTAGGTGCCAGCAAAACAAAACAGGGTCTTCCAGTTCTTCTTCTTGGCGTGTCCGCAAGTCATTAGTAATAGCTTATGGTGGTGTCAGGATTTATTCAACTGAGTAAGCTGATCCGGGGCCGCGTGTATCCATGATACGGACGCTCCTGACATGGCCCGCTGCATGTTGAGACTGGGGGCGGATTGAGAACAGTCAGGGGTTTACACCCTACTCTTATTCGACACTGACTGCGATGTACATGTACAGTTGTGACTCTCTGTATACGGGACCGACGGCTTAACGTCCCCTCCGAAGGACGGTATGCTTTCATGATTCATTTGCCCAATTCCAAGTGAACCATGGAGGAGAGCGGTATTCTGTATTTAATCAATAGCTCGTATACAGATTAAATCCAGAATTGAGCACCCGAATAAATCTTAGCAAGTGACCCCACCGGGATTCGAACCCGGGATTTTTTGGGTAAATTTGCGCCACAGGCAAGCACCCTAACCGCTAGGCCACGCTCTTCCAGTGAGATCCAGTCAAAGAAAACAGATCCTGAAGTGGGGCCAGTGGCATAGCCAGAGGGGGCGAGGTGCGACCCAAATTTTTTAATTTTGTTGTTGAGATGAGCCCATCGGTTCATTTGAAGAATTCAGGTCATGGTGCTTGTAGGCCGGATTGATGGCAAAATATAGGTTTAAAAAGTTTCAATGGTAGGTTGACAGTAAATTTACAAAATGTGTAAGGAATAGCCCTCAGAAGAATTTAAGCAGTTATTAAAATCAAAAATTTATTATTTTAGTTATTTTCAGTTTTCAGCTTTGCCCCTGGACCCTACCAGGGCAGTGAGATGAATCTTGAAAAGAAAAGCCAAAAATGTTTAATCATCGCAGGGTGAAAAATTATCTAATACCACCTTACCGGAGGTGTAATGCATAATGTAGGCCGATATCGTAATTTTACATTAACATAAAACGAATAAATCCCAACCTAAATTTGATGGCCATTCTTTATACATTTAGAAAAAAACACTGTCAAAGTTTTTAAAAAATAAAATGTTTAGCTTTTCTTTTCAGGGATTAATATATTGCCCTACCAGGGGCTCTAAAGGAGGCTATTGGACCCCACCGGTTTTTCTGTAGGTTCAGATGCTACACTGCCCACCCCTATTAAAAATCCTAGTACGGGACACTGAGTGGGGCTCAGCATAGCACCCACCTAAAATTGACAACAAAATCATGCAAAATCAGCCCATTCTTGTCCAAATCTGCCCTTGTGCTTCCCTTACTGACCACTCTGATGGATCTACCCCTAAAAGAAATGGGTGAATTTGGCTACATATTACTGTCATCCATTTTTTCTGCAGACAATGGCGACCAAGCCTGATTCAATATAGCAACTCAAATATCAAAAGAAATTACAGCTATATGAAGTGCAAACCACAAACCAATTTGGGTGCTTTTATGTGGGATGGTCATGGGTGTTCCCATGACCCACATACGACCTTGTCCTCATCCATTATACAAACAAATTCAGAAATAACCCTTACAATGGAGTTGATTTGTCAGCTCCAACGGTTTTGGAATAAGAAAATATTCCTTGACAACATTCAAAAATTCAGAAATTTTCGTCAAGATTTCGCTTTTACGTGTTAGACCAATGGCGATGTCTAAAATTGGGATTTCTTGGCCGCCCTCCCCTGTTTTTCAGTGAGTGTTTTCTTAGTGTACACTCATAAGTGCCTTTGATTTTGGTCAACAAGCTCACTCAAAACAAACAATATACAAGTGTTGATTATCCAACATAGTCTCGAGGGCACAAATAGAAAAACACCAAATTCAATTCCTGACTGTTTACACAAGTAAAACTTGCTATCCTATAAGCTGATATTTTTGCATGGGCACTATTTTGGAAAATTTGCGAGTATCAAACCAAAACACTGAAATTGAAGATACACAAAATATATTGGTAAATGGCACATATGAAGCAGAATCGACCAACCACAAAATTAACGACTCACAAAAATGTCTGTGTGGTGCTAATCCACAAAAATATGTGTACACAAAAATATTGACTTATGCAGCATTGGAAAGCAACAAAGTCCAAATCAATTCAGCTCAATGATATCCCAAGTCGCTGTTGACTTTTCGTTTTGCAATTGAATGCCAAATTGACCCGTTTGAGCGAGTTTTTGATGGTGAATTAAGTTACGACTCATGTGAAAACCAACACTGACTTTTGCTTGGTGTTAGCTAAGGTCAGTGATTCATACAGAGGGATAAAACATCCTTTATCAGAATAAATAGAGTGGCCCCAAATCATTGTGTGATGAACAGAAGTCATTCTAATTAAAGACACTATCAGTGATCCATCTGAAAGAGACAGAGCATTTGAAATTGGCGGGAATAGCTTAAAAGTGAAGGATAAGTCTGTAGAATTCTCATTCTCATATCCAACTGAAAAATTGATAGTACGAAAACAGCAATATGCAACGAAATGAACCTACATTAAATTATGTGTTATAGTGTGTACGTACGGACAGCAATGACTTAAACACCTATTTTTATCCTTATTAGGTTGCTTTTGGTCTTACCACTTGCAGGGTATGTAGGATGCCTATTCTTGTTACAGACATGCAAAAATCAGATTTTTTTAAATATTTTTTAATTTTCTGATCGAGCAAATCACTGATAGTGTCTTTAAGTACTTTTGTCACTATAGACTCATGTGACAGTGCAAAAATTGTATTAGAAATGCATTGTGGGAAGAATGAGATGCCTCTTCTTCCTCTTAGCTATAATCATTAGTACTATTATATTCCCTGAAATAATTAATAAAAATATTTTCATGAACTTCCACTTCATGATGGTTTCCTATTACAAATAAACAAGATAAAAATATTCAACTTTGGTAGAGTGAAAAATTGTCCATGAAGGAATTGCTTCTTTACCGAAGTAAAACACAACATATGGTAAGCCTGTATTCATACTTTTGGAAGAGAACTTTAAAATAAATCTGTGATACCTGACAGAGTAAATTCACTGAAAATGAGCCTGTTACAATAAAACAATTAGCCAAATGAGGCACATTTAATCAGTCCCTCCGGCTATTAAAGTCAATTTTCTGCACATCGTATGGTTTCTGCTACACAGAGACTAAATTACGCCATCGATTTGAAATGTAGCGCAAATGGTCACCGGCCACTATAACGATTTGTCTTGACTGCTGCGTGTCTAGACTTGATCAAAGTCTTTGAATGATCTTTGGGTCGATTAGTCTGTAGATTTGCAGGTGGTCCTGGTGCAATTTTTGTTTCCAGACAATGTGCAAAGATTTTCCCCTGGAGTAAATCACTCGCACACTAGTATTATTACAGCACATGATGGTGATATTGTCAGCTATGATTATTCTCAGCGTGTTGGGGTCGGGCAGTACCGTAACATGGGAGACAGGGGGCAGGTCCCCCCCCCTCCCCAGAGAGCCGTGACCAGGGAAAAAAGCTTAAAAATCATGCTAAATCAGCCTTTTTTTGCCCTGCTCTCTGGGAAATCTTGACCTCCAACCAGGAAAATCTGCCTGAAATCTACCTCCAAATGGGAAAATCTGCCTCAAAACCGGGAATTTGCCCCTCTGACAAGTGACCCCTGTTACGCCCCTGGGGTCAGGTCAGGGTTAGGTTAAGGCATGTTGGGGTAGTAATCATCTTTAGGGTGAACAATTGTGTGAAATTTGATTTTTTTTATTTCAACATCATTGTTTTTGCTGAACCATGCAGGTCAAACCAAAATTTGAGAATCTTACTCGCTCATGTTTTGATCTGTTAATATTTTCACTTATGTTATGGGCACTCATGTTTTGGTCTACCTAACTTTTCACTCACTGATGGTTTGCCTTCATTTGCCTAACTTTTCATATGGATACTTCGTCACAATATGTTTGCTTAACTATTCACCTATTCATGTTTTGGGCAATTCCACGGTAACAGAAGGACATTCCGACTGTTTTTGGACTTTCAAACCATTACAAAACAAAATGAATTTATTACAATGTCAAATATACTCCATAATTCTATGTATGCTACTAGTTTACTGAGTTTCAGCTACTTTTTTCAACAAAACACTTTTCATTACTGAATCTTGCATATTGATGAGCTTGATTTTTTTAAGGACACCTGAGATGTGAAATCTCTCATTGCACCTTTAAAGCCATCAAAGTATGTGTACATGTCACAAACTATATACCCTTGGGTTAACATGTTGACCACATAACAGGCCCGTAACCAAGAGTTTTTTTAGGGATGGCAATTTTTTTTAAATGACAGGAGGAGATTTTTTTAAGATGTGAATTTCTCTCAAATTTCACTGGATCGGTTGTAGACCACCTACCGAGAACATTTGGAAGGTTTATTGGACAAACAGGTGCAAAAGAAAACCGCAAACCTTGCTTTGAACTTGCCTGCTATCGTAATCGTTTCCCCATAGAAAACCATGCTTTGACTTTCTGTCGTGCACGACAGAAAGTACTAAATCATCATCTTATTACATAAAGACGGCGTATTCGGCTTATTCACTTCAGGTGTGATCTAATACATTGGCAAGCATTCCAAATATGTAAAAAACCTAGGTTCGAGAAAAATTGGGGCGCTCTTTCTGGAAGTCTCCTCATGTCTCTTTAAAGGGGGAACTTTTGGCAAACTGGACTTTTTACCAAAGGTTCACCTTTTTTCCTACAAAAAACATAATACATAAAAAACCCATTAATTTTTGGCTCGATCCACTCGCAAAATCTATTTTTGGCCTTTTGAGCCATTTTTAGGGGTTTGGGGGGGACTTGGATTTGGGGGTGTTTACCCCCTCACACCTGGTTATGGGCCTGCCAATACATAGTCGCATCCACACACACATAGTGCAAACATGGCAGCCATACATGCACACACACACACAACAACCAGCCATAGAAGCTCATTTTTCATTCCTGGCCCCTTTGGAGGGTAATAGATGTATTCTTGACATAACTTCTCAAAAGCTAACCACAAGTGCAATTTTTGTCAGTTATATCCCAGTTTTTACACATTCTTTCTCTAAGGCACCATGTTCCCCATGGCAAAACAGAGTTTAATCTAGAAATATTGATGCTATATTCTTCATTGCTTGATGAATGCAAAAAATCAAGCTACTGCTCCATTCAAAACTTGGTTCTTGTTTGGTTTTGTGAAAAAGATACAAATCTATCAGATGGAAAAAGCACTAACTGAAATATAAGAGTTTAAGCATGATAGAATCACATATTGTTTAATTACTCAATATTTCCTACGAGGACGCATAAAGTGTGTTGTAAGCTCTGGGAAGCATTACTCTTATGCCCTGGTGAAATCTGGGTACTCTGATAAATTTCACACCATGATGTCAAAAAGCCGATTCCTTCTTTCCCAAGACATAATGATTGACGTTAAAACATTCGGAAGAATGGAAGAGAATCACCAAGAAAACTAATCCCCCACTGGGTCCTCATGTAACATTAATGATACCTAGAAATAATACTGTAAAACACATTAGGCAAGTTGCAAATGTAGAGCTGCCTTCTCACACCTCATTTTCTTGGACTAATAAAACTTTCAAATGTTGCTCAAAACTTCAAACAGTGCGGCTAAGGGAAAAAAAGGGACCCTATATATAGCAGTGGTTGAATGGAAAAACAAGACCATCACTATGAGTTACAATATGCTCAATCACAAGGGGACAGTTCAGTGGGTTGTATTGTACATGCATTGACATGAACTGACCTTGTTGATTGGGTATCATACCCCAAAACCAGGGGGTGTATTTTTAATATATTGGTTTGAATGAAAGCTACTGAAACTGTTGCCAAGGGAATCTGAGATTTTACAGCTCAAGTTGTGCGTAGGTGTCTGATGGTGGTGCAAAACAGCATCCATCTGGATCTACAAAAAAACTGAATCTAACAGAGTTTTCATTATAGATTTTATTCTAATGACTTTGAAAATGAATTGTTCTTGTCAATCACGCAAGAACAGCAAATTTTTTGAAGAGCGCCGCCAATCTTAAAATTTGTGATTTTTGCGTTGCATTGGATTGCATAGTAAAAAAGGCGGGTTCTCGAACCACAAAGGTCCTCCACCCAGTGCGGTAGCTAAGAACAAGAAGCAACAATTAAGATCTCAGGGGAGCTTTGATGGCCACCAAGTTTCATTCCTCTACCACATGTTAAGTGATTTGACCTCGTATGACCCCACGACCTTGAAAAATGACCTTACAAAAGTGTCAACACTGAATGTTGACCACACCCACCAAAGTTTCATCCTCCTACCACATGATAGTGATTTGACCTTAATGGACCCCATGACCTTGAAAGCCATCACATTTTTTGGCGCTGAATGATAACCACATCACCAATTTTCACCCTCATACCAAATGTTAAGTGATTTGACCTGGGATGATCTGCATAGATGCCCTGAAATTACCTTCAAAATTGTTGGTACTGAAGTTGACCACCACCCACCAAGTTTCAGCTCCGTACCACACATGTTTAGTGATTGGGACTTGAATGACCCCGCATGACCTTCAAAAAGTTCGGCACTGAATGTTGACACACCCACAAGTTTCATCCTCCTACCACATATTTAGTATGTGACCTTGGATGATCCTCATGACTTCAACATGGACCTTCAAAAGTTTTGGCCCGGAATGTGTCACACACCCACAAATTTTCAATCTCCAAAACAACATGTTAAGTGATTTGACCTTGGATGACATTGGGATGACCTTGAAATTACCTAAAAAATGATAGTACGGAATGTTTGACCACACCCAACACCAATTTTCATCCTCCTACCACATGTTAAGTGATTTGACCTTGGATGACCTCGGATAGGATGACCTTGAAATGACCTTCAAAAATTGTGGTACTGAATGTTGATCAACCAACAATTTTCATCCTCCTACCACACGTTAGGTGATTTTGACTTTGGATGACCTTGAAATGCCTTCAAAATTTTTGGGGTACTGAATGTTTTGACACACACCCACAATTTCATTCCTCCTACCACATGGTTACGTGATTGGACCTTGGATGACTCGGATGACCTTGAAATGATCTTCAAAATTTTGGTAATGAAATGTGACCACCACCCACCCATTTTCATCCTCCTACAACATGTTAAGTGAGGATTTGACCTGGATGACCTCGTATGACCTTGAAAGATTGAAATGACCTTCAAAAATTTTCGGCACTGAACTCTTGACCCCACCCACCAACTTTCATTACCCTACCACAACAGCTAAGGTTTATAGCAATTTAACTCCATTTTTGCCTATTTGACCCCATTTGATTTTGACCAATGCTACATGACCCTCCTCCGAACTCATCCGCGCCTACTTGAGTGACATTGATGGTGCGAAGATGGACACCCATACTGGCTACAATCAAAAAGATATCGTGTTGACAACTTTATTATAGCGATTTATTTTAGCCCTATTTTTTGCCCATATTTGACCGATTTTGACCACATTTTGACCTTTGACCCATGCGACATACCCAACTTGTATTCCCACCCAGTCCGCCTAATTGAGATACATCTATGTTGAGAAGATGGACTTCCACACTTGCTTAGTTCCAAAGTTATCTCGGAGAGAGAACACCACACGCACGGACGGCTAGCATTCTATAGTCCCCCTTTGCCAACAAACGTTGGGGGGGACCAAACTATACCTGTTAAAGAACAGCACAGCGACGGGGAAGTAAGCCCCCATAATCCTTTGCGCTGAACCATAATGGAATGAAAACAGCGTGCTGAATCCATTTTCTTGTTCAAGGCCACGCCTTGATAACTTGAACTTCGGGTGGTAACTTGAGGGTACAAAAAAGTAGCCTACGCTACAGTCACGACGGTACATGAACTAAAGGTTTTTTTTTTTTCTGACCGGCTCCCACGCAACCCGGATAAAGTCGGACAATTTTCATTTTGAAATTGGCAGTTTTGGATGCGGAGAAAACAAGCTTTAAACTGACTGTCTAACTTGTAAAAATTGCACTTTCCTTTGTCCAGTCAAACATCACTCGTCTTTGAAATTCTTTTGTGTTTCTTATTGATTTAACCCAGTTTATTGATCTCTTTCTCCTAAGTAACTCTGGAGACGTTGTCCTGGTTTTGTGGGAGCAGGCAACCAATGTTAATACTCTGCACCCGCATTAAAATTGTCAGACCTTTTTTATATTCAAGTATCAGAAAAGAAAAAACAAACATGAAGTCCATCGAATGTCCTGTACCCGATGTGACAAATCACGTCCTCATCCTTGCCTAGAGCGTCTCAACTCCTAGACTTAAAGTTGCCTTCCCCCCGGTTCGCCGGCCATCTCATGCAGTTTTTATCGAGTTCTTATTACCAATGTCTCAATACACAGTGTATCCCGAATTAGTAAAACTGCTGGATATATTCACTAAACTTTAATTACTGAAATATATATTTAGGGTAGGAATCATGTGGTGAAAGCATTACGAAAGTAGGATTCGAATTGGATCAACAAAAGCTGACGTCATACTTGTGACGTTCAGTCATTTAAGTGAGTCTCCTATCACGCGGCCGTTGTTCTAATCAACTGCCGCTAGCGGACGTTACAAACTCAATTCCTATTCGCTCAACCATACGCTATAAATGCCCTGCATGTATACTATAGTTTTTTTCTGGCTGTTTCAGAAAAATTTCAAGATGAGTAATAAATTGACCTCAGGGTCATATTTAAAATCTTCTCCTTACATATAAGTCATTCCATGGCATTGCTCCATCTTAGGCCAAGAAAAAAAAAGTTTGTCTCAGAAGACGCGCGCATTAGGTTTTAAAATGGCTTTTTGACCGCATAATTTTTTTTTTTTTTAGGTTTTACGCACTTTAAATTTTTGTTGTACAAAAATTCAGAAAAAAAAAAAAATGAAAATTTTGCTGTGAAGCCGGCGAAAATGAAAAAAGAACGCAGTCGCATTAGGATTTTTCACATTTCTTCTGAGACAACTTGTTTTTTTTTTTTTTGGCTATTTTTCCGAGCTGAGTGCTCCCTATTTTCCAACTCGAATTCTTCGAGCAGGGCCATTTAAAGGACCTGAAAGCCATTTACAAACAGTCCGTTCCCGTACTAATACCTATGGGGATCGGGATTTTGCTGTAGCTGCCCCAAGGCTATGGAACACCCTTCCAGATCATATCCAACAAGCTTCCAGTGTCTCCCAAGTTTAAGAGGCCTGCTAAAGACAACAACATCTCTTCGAAAGATGCATATCATGACTCCCTTCTTTGATCATTTTTTGCCCACACTTGTGTTTGC
>JAMKCH010050496.1:0-53975 GCA_023653785.1 Ophioderma brevispina
TAGAGGCTCACTCGTTAGCAGTAGCCTTCAAGATTCTACAAGATAAGAATTGCAACATCTTTGAGTCCTTGAGTCGAAAACAGATGCAAACCTTGAGGAAAATGTCAATAGACATGGTGAGTTAATCCGAGCTTTAAAATCCAAATTCTGATCTCTTAGCTGTAAGCAGATGACAACCTACACAGTCAAATTCTTCAGAAGAGGACTGAGTATCCACCTGTGTGGGTACCGGTAAGAATTTTTTATTGTGCCACCACCCTATGAATTTGGCAACCTCAACAGAATAAACTACATGATGAGGCGACGAAAATAAAAAACTCTGTTTTACGGGCCCGACCGACCCTGATTTTTCACTTTTGCAGAATTTTTTTTTTTAGTTTTTCCAAAAATCATGTAAAATCAGCCTGTTTTTAGCCCAAATTTATCAATTTTGGCAAATATTTTTAAGAAAATTTGTAAAAATTTTTCATTTTTTCTCTTGATTTTTCAGATTTTGGGGCTATTTTAGGCCAATTTTGAGCTCCAGAAAAGAAAAAAAAATTAAAAAAGAAAAAATTCGCCCGACCGACCGACCCTACTCGAAAGGTCCGCTCGCCCCGTAAAACAGGGTATTCTTTTTTCGTCGCCTGAAGGATGTGGTGGCAGAATACTGGATTCATCCCGGGTACCATATTGCAGGTCTCAAATTTGGGGTTATTCATCCACCTAGGTATAAAGGCAGTGCATAAATCACAATGCACTTATACAGGTACCTGGAGGTACCCTCAGGTAACCTCTTCAACCCGAATATTATTACAGTTCAAGAAGTAAATTTTCTACCTAGAACCATTTTTGTCTTCTATACAAAATCCTAGTATGAGAGGGTTCATTAGGGAACCTATAAGGTTCTTTAAGACCTGAAATTGTTCTTTAAAGAACCAACAAGGTCTTTGGAATTCTAAGAACCTTTTAGAACCATATAGAGTGAAATTACATTTAGAAGACAAAAATGGTTGTAGGTCAGGGTTTCCCAACCTTTTTGTCCTGAGACACTTGACACTTAGCTTGTGGCGACCCCCCATTACTCAAAATAATATATAAATTGAAGGTGTTGTGGAGAGGTACGTCAGTGGCAAGCCAGGGGAAGGGGCTTGCAAAAAGGGAAGCAAGGGCAATCTTTAAAAAATTTGGTATGGTCCTCTCACGAAGTGTGCAAAAATACCACTAATTTCATTACAATCATGTTCATTTTTGGTCTTTGAACAGTCCTATAAGTGACAATTTGTACTGATTTGCGCGCGAAGCTTGCGGAAATATTAATAAAATATAAATTCAATTGATTAATCAAACACTGAAAATCAGTTTGGCTTGCTTTACATGACTAATTTCCTTGTAGTCGAGTACACTTTGGTCTTTGAACAGTCCTGTAAGTGACAATTTATACTGATTTATACTGAAATTTTACTAATCAAATACAAATTCAATTGATTAATCAAACACTGCAAATATCAGTTTGGCTTGCTTAAGTTATATTATTTGCCAATTCTGTTCCTGCCTTTTGGACAAGTTCTTTCATTTTCATTTAAATTAACTTTGCGACCCCTTATTAAGGGTCCGCGACCCCTTTTGTTGTAGGTCAAACCTTTTTACAATTTTTGAGTAATTCTATTCATTTATTCAACATTTTTGTTGTAATGGACAATGGCAAAACTGAAATCAAATCTTCATGATATTAGGCACATACATTACAAACATTACTTATGCCAACAGTGCAGATGATAATTATTAAAATCTTGAATCTTGCAGGTGGGCGAGAATCACAAAATCTTACCTTTTAACTATATTTATAAAAAATATAAAAAATAACTTTATTTATGACGACTAAAGTTGAGATTACAGACTACGGTTTAATAAACCTAAAAGAATAAGATGTGTGTAAAAATTTATTTTTGCAACTGCTCTCCATTGCTTCTTTCTAGTACTAGCTTTGTTTTGTCTGTTCACAACAGAATATCAGACTACTAATTAACAAATTCTAGTTCACTTTCTAAGTGGGCGATTGAAAAATAATGATGAGGGTATTTTGTAGCTTGTATATTGTAACACTTTGAAACTCCAATCATTGGCGTGACATTTAAAAAAGATATTAAAGTATGTCACGCTTCATATGCACACGTTGTATTTAGATTGGCTTTGAAAGCAATACGAAGATAACCTCTCAACCTAGTTTCGTTGGGTGGTGTTTCGAAAATAAAGAAATACACAGTGCTTTTGAGTATCTGTAAATAAGGAATCTAGTGACAGATCTCTGTTGGTGAAATAAAATGTTGAGACTGGGTTTTGCCAAAAGATGTAAAAGAGCATCAAATTAAAAAAAATATTGCATGTACAGAAAGGTTTGGGATCTTGGGACAGATTTGATAAATTTAAAAAAATTTCTGACAAAAAATAGGGAATTTCAAAGCGAGTGTTTGCATTTCATAAGAACTACTTCAGCAAGGGCAAATATTAAAAATTAATGGGGATCGGCCCTATCCAAGGGCTGGATAGCTCAGATGTTAGGGCACTGGACTCGCAATCCAGAGGTTACTGGTTCAAATCCAGGACAACCCAATTTTCTTTGTTATTCTCATTTGTTTTGAAATCTAGTTCAAAATGTTCCAGCCCAGTTAAAAACCATGTGAATCCATTTGAAAAATATTCAGTTTTCATTCATATTAAAATGAGTTGAACTCTGTTAACTCCGGTGGCTACCACCTTACAGTACATCTGATTGGCTCATAACATGATATAGCACGATAGAACCTCTGAGTAACCAATCAAAATAGACCTTCTGTATAACTAAGCACCTTTTAAGCTTTTCATACAATGTCTCTAATTGGGCATTCTTAGGGTTATGTGGTGTAATTGGCCAATCATATTGGGTAGTGTGGGGGGGGGGGCTTAAACCCAGTTACCTGGTTTCAACTTAAAATTGGGAACTTGGAAAGGATAGGAAATTTTCCAAGTGTTTTAAAACACTTGGAAAATTTCCTATCCTTTCCAAGTCTATACCTGTAAGCAAGGCAAAGGTTCTTGGTCTGTCGCTGGCTTTTATACTTTGCCAGTCTTGGTCTATATTTTATTTTTATTTAGTTTTGAGTTTCAATGTCATGTGAAATATGCAAGCCAAGAAATTTATCACATTTTGGAACATGATTTTAAAGTAATCAGATTAACATTGTACTCTTGTGTGAAGGACTTTTAGATCAAGTGGTCTAAAAATTAACATAAGTTCAAAAGCTTTGAACTGCTTCAGTTAACATACTTTCTTTACTTCCGAAGACATTTTACCACCCCCAATGACCTTCAAAAGGGGGGAGGAAGAAAGAAGAGAGAGAGTGTGGAGAACTTTAAAATCAAATATTCGGCCCCTAATAAACTTCAAGATAACCCTCCCATCAAAAAAGGTGTACCAATGGGCCCTGTCTATGATTTATGAAAGAGCCAAGAATATAGGGGTTACAAACCTGTAGAGGTTCTTAAATACGTAGCTTCTCAGTTTACACTGTTAAAGCGGCACTGGCACATTTTCACAAAATATGAAATTGCTTCAATTTGCTCACAAATTATAGGTTAATAACTGCGCATTTACTTCTTGCGAGAAAAATGGGACAAATCAATGCACGCGCGCTGAAATTTTGATGCGTCTAATGCACGAGCTCCGCAGGAGCGAGTGCATTGGACAAGCATCAAAATTCAGCGCAAGTGCATTGATTTGTCCCATTTTTTGAGCAAAAGTAAATGGGCAGTTATTAACCTAATTCATACACGACAGAAAACAAAATAATTTGCCACAATAAGTGATAAACAGTAGTTTTAAAAATACAACTTATCATGGAAATTAAAGACAAACTACCCACTGAGAAAATAAATCAGTCCTGCGAGACGCACACACGTTCGAAAGCAGCTTACGCAGTACGCAGAGTGCAACTGGACATTTTCAATCCACTCGCGCTACATTCGCGTATTTTGTTAACAGCTTCACTGATTTGCTGCTGTATATGCGTAAATACGCAGAGTGTATGAATGATAGTCAAGGCCATTGTATGAATAGAGATATATTTTACACGTAAAAATAACATACCCATATGATATTAAAACCATAAACGTCACAGACCGATCAAACAGGGTACAACTATGTGGGAAACAACTCCAGCATGTGTTTTCTTGTGTTAAACGCCAATTCTGTCGTCTGCTGAATTATGTCGCCGGAGTCATTTTATTATAAAATCGTTCTATTTACCCATTGGGTGCTGATTTTATCTTAATCATTTCAGGTGAGGGTTAATGTATGTAAAAGCTATACAACCATGCCAAAATAGCAATTTGGAAAAATCTTGAGGGTGCAGTATTTTTCAAATGTGCCAGTGTCTCTTTAAGGCAAACATTTCACTTGCAAGTAACATTTTCATTTAAGCAAAATGCTCAAGAACTCTTGAAATACATTTCTCAAGTTGACATACATGTCTAGCATGAACAAACTTCATGGTTTCTGCAGGGCTCGAATATTTAAAAAATCGGAGAGACGAAAAATGCCATTACAAAATGCAGACCTGATAAGAGTTTTATTTGAAATTTTGCAGTCAAGGGTGGGCCATCGTACATGGGTTGCCATCTCAGATGTTCACTTTGGGTTGTTTAAACACATGTCCAACACTTTATTTAGTGTGTTGTCATAAAAACGTTTTCCACATTGTGATGAAATTGTGCAATCACTTGTCGCTTGTGAGAAAGCATCGTCAAGTGCTATACCTTTCTGTCCAGAAATGACTCATGAAATGGCAAGTGAAATCAGTTGCAAACCATATTTACTATAAGATAATTGGTTTATATAAAAAATATCGATTTGAGATCACTTTATTTTTAAAAAAATTCTATCAATTTTTGTCAAAAAACAAACCCAACTAGTTTTTTAAAAAATTTCATTTTTATCTTGCTGAAAATGAATCTATATCTATATCAAATTTCAAGATTTAAGCCTTCTACATTTGAGTATAATTTTAACATTACATATTCTCATGGGTGAATTTTAACATTCCTTTTGTATCCTTGCGTTTCTTGTCGAGTGCTCAACCTCGTCCCTTCAAAATTTGTTTGTCAAGATGCGGCTTAAAATAGACCCAAACAAGACGTGCCTTGATGTTGAAATTGTGAAGGTCTTTTGACTGATAAAAATTCTGAGAAGTAATGCCAGCTTACTGACAACAAATCCATTAAAAATCCCCATAAAAGTGAAAGCCAAACATGTGGCAATGCTACCCTACTAAAAAGCCAAATGTAAAAAACATATTTTTTTAGGATTTGCGAAGGTTTTAGGAAATTGCAAGGATTTGGTTGAAAGGCTGTTTTGGGAGTTAATGTTACACAACTAGAATGAGTGAGGAATGCATCTGTTGGGATTATAAAGTAAGAAAAGTTAGTTTGGCACAAAGCCCTTGAGTATTAAGGTCTAATGCACTCGCAGTTTGCATTTTTATTAATTATTCATTTGTAACATTTGGCATTTGTCCGACATTGCCAGTAGTTCAGGGATTACCAACAATGAACGATACTAGAGAGAATAGAGAGAGTCAGACGCTAACCCCTGAGATCTGCCGACAATGTTGTTATAGGCAGTTTAAAAAATCAGTTTTGTGTCTGCCAAGAGGAACATATCGGGATTGCTTGCTAGTGGTCTGTGGATGGTGTCTTTCTGTCTATCTGCTGGTAAATTGGTAACCCTACAACATCCATGAATACTGTTTCCACATACATGCAAATTTTCATTGCCATTTGCATGTTAATGATCTTAGGGTAGTGCAGCACAATTACCCCTCTCTTAATGGGGTCAAGGTCATCAGAGGTCATGCCCAAAATGGTCATGGACTTTGGAATTTTTAAATTTCAAATTTAAAGGAGCACTAGGACATTCTGAAAGAAGCACCCATTTTTTTAAAACAGGGTTTTTTTTAAAAACTTTTTTAACCAATGTATTAGATCACACCTGAAGTGCATAAACCAAATATACCCGTTAGTATGTAATAAGATCATTAAGTTGATTTAGAATTGGGATGAATTCAGTATTCTGCCACCACATCTTACATGCATATTCCGTTGGGCTGGCGAATTAATAGGGGTGATGCCACAATACTAAAATTCTTTCCTTAGAATTTTCTGTGGGACGATTACGATAGAAGGCAAGTTCAATACAATAGTTTTTGTGGGCCACCAGCATAGCTGGCAAGACCACTTTGCAATCTGTTGTGCATGTATGTGCCACTAAAATGTTTTTTCATGGGATGGCTCACAGCTATATCTTTGAATACAGCAAGCATGAAAGCCGAGAACTGCAAAATGCTAGTTTTTTTAAACTTGTTTGGTTCTTTTGTCCCGCTTCCCCCACTCGCCAATTTTAAGTAGTGATTGATGCCCCCTGTTGGTAAGCATTAAACTGTAAAATGAACCTTTGTCAGTTGTGTGAAGTTCATTTAAGTTTACTGGCAAATTTCACTAATTTTTAACTATTGCTTTTTTCACAAGGTTCTTGCAACACATGACAAAACATATGGGTCTCTTAGCAGATTCAAAACCATGGTAGAAACCAAGAAAGTGGCTGGCTCAGGGTCTTATTATTAGACAACTACAATGATAGAATACAGGTAAGACTAGTATAGGCACTTTTGCCTACACCGGGGGGGGGACTCGACCCAAAATTGGGTACAGGTGTGCATCCTCCAGGTAAAAAAAAAGACCCAATGTTTATAGTGGACCAAATTGTACAAATATACCCATTTGGTTTTAGTTTGCGGTTTCCAAAATTTCGACCCATTCTATAGTTGGCTTTGGACGTTCGTACCATTTCATAGTAATCTTGCCAAAATCGGCCCATTTTCATAGTAACTTTTCCAAAAATCGAAAAAGTCAACCATTTTCATTGTGATTTTTAATACTGAAAATGCATAAAAAACTTACCACATTTTTCAATAGCAATTGGCTGGACCAAAAATTGACCCATTTATATAGTAGCAATGACCTCAAAAAATGACCCATCAATATAGTAGCTGGTGGGAAAAACGACCCCATTGTTATAGCAAGGGTGAAAATGTGAGCCATATCGGCGGCACATATGTACCTACCCTTTTCCACTGAGTACCCCCCCCCCAGGGCCTACACTCACGACATTTTGTGTACTGAGACCAAGAGTACATCATGCGTTATCACGTCACCTTGTTGACAAGACGTTGACAATGTATGCTTTTGTATTCTTTATTATAATTTAAAGCTTATTTATCTTGGGTAGATCATTTAGGGATTCAAACATGTGTGTACCCGATTGGTTCGTCACAAATCAATAATGATGCATCTACGCTCCTCCGTGTAGATTTATTTCCGCCTCGATCGGGATAAAAATATATTGTTTGATTTGCATTAACCACTCCTGTAACATGTTTGAATCACCTTTCAACAAAGAAAATCTTTTATTGGAATTAATCATGTTACTAGAGGAACATAATGATTCTCATTATAATACTAAAATGTTCCCATGTTGCCAGAAATATGTTTCTCTTGAAATAATTTTAGCAAAATCTAAGCAAAACGATACTTTTTGGCATGTTGTTGGCTTTGCACTTTGCACTCTGGTGCCCTTGGCATACTCGTAGTTCCAAACCTGATGAACAGTGCGCCAACTTAAGCATACCGCGTAAATGTCACTTCCGTGAACACTGCGCCATGCGTGACATGCTAATTTGCAATATCAACTGTGGGTTGATAACGAATCAACAACAGTACTCTCCTTCTCCTGTACAAGGCTTATAGTTAGTTGTTTGCAATCCAGGTTCATAACACTACTTTCCCATGATCTCAGGTTTCAGATGGTTTGGGATTTCAAGTGTTTTACCCCTACTCTTATCAAAATCTGACTGTGATACATAATGCAGGCATGATTCCTCCATGATACATAAACTGACACTTTAGGTCCCCTCCAAGTACAGGATATCTCATGGTTTGTTTGCATAGTCCAAAAGAAAACATGTGGAGAGCAGAATTTCACTTCTAATCAAGAGTTTTAGTACCTGATGAAATTCCGCAAGTGGCTCTTCTGATATGAACGAAGGACCATCTGGGTCATTTTTTTTTCATGAGAAATCAGTAAACAAGGTAAGGTAATATATTTGAAGTCAAAATCGTTTAGAAGGGTTAGCTTATTTCTACTCAAAATGAATGGGTAAGGTTTTCACCGTTTTCAGCCGCACTCTGGTAATATCATTCAGGTGTCCTAGATCAAACAATAGGAATGTGCCCTTTACTACCAAACCAAATGCGACCAAAACAAGTCTCAGATCTGAGACGGTCCAAGAATTGATGCTCTCCATGCCACTAACAACTAATGCACACTCCAAGATTGTTTTGCATCTGATGTAACATTAACATGTCCCTCGATTTGACATGCAATGCAAGTTATTCATGGGTGCATGAAGATGGCGCATGCTTCTATAATAGCCTATCATGGCATGCGACAGTTTCATTGGTTCGGCACATTGGACACAAAACAGTTATAACCTTTAGATTTCAGGCTTATGCGGGTGTAGATGCATAAGAGACATAGGCTGGTATTCTGAAAGGGAGACTAACTTTAGACCTGGGTTTAAACCAGGGTTAGTCCTACATGAGTGGACTTTTTTCCTTTAAAAATACTGTGAAAGTTAAATGTAACAGGTGAGAAAATTCCTCATGGATGGACCGAAATGACCCATCCAAGAGGAATTTTCTCACCCAGTACAGCACATTTTTAGAGTATGTTGGAAGAAAAAAAAAGGTCCACTCTTGTAGGACTAACCCTGGTTTAAACTCAGGTCTAAAATTAGTCAGGAAGGGTAATTCAAATAATTTGTTTTAATTCCTTCAAATAGAAAAAAAGAATAGTTTATAACATACCAGCTAAAGATCTTGTGGTTTTGTCTTGCAGTGTGGGGAATGGGAGCATTGCAAAAACTTAACAATTAAAGGCTGATTCAGAGATTTCCCAAGGAGGGCACCCTCAATTTCCAAACAAATCATGTTTTTTGCATTTACATAATGTTTGTCATACTAATCACTGTGTGAAATAGCCAAGCTCAAATAAAAGTCCTTCATATAGAAAATCACAACTTGTTGTAAAATTCTGGAACCTGAATTTTTTTGCACAGTATCCTATGGCACTTTTTACACACTTTTACTGCATGAAAACAAATAACCCAATTCATCTCAAACTTGGAATGAGCATTTTAGGTTGAATGTTAGTTCCAGGTGACAATTTTCAATTAATACCACCAAAATTATATATTCAAATTCTCTGAGTCAGCCTTAAACCGTGCACACCCCTAGTGAAAGGACATGAATGTATTTGCAGCATGAAACAGTGAAACATACTAACTAAAAAAAGCAGATTAATAAGCTAAATTTCCAAGGGGCCAAAATTGGAAAGTTAGCCCTCCAAGAATTGGTGCAGGGTCCCTTGATCAAACCAGAGAAGATGTAAGGAAGAGGAGTGTATCGCTTCGAGACTCGCTAGATAAGCTGTTTTATCCATTCAATACCTATTGTATTACGCACATTAACCAATCCACGTGAAAGGGCCTTTCCCGGGATATGTGCGACCGCTCCACACCCGATCGATCGCAATGGTAGCGTTGCACTGAGGAAATAACAGAGCGTGTACATGTGCAACAGATGTTCTAGACAGTTATTTTCTAACAAGCGTTTTACCCGTACTTCCAGGTTTGCATACAGTCGTATTTAGGTGTCTTAGAAGCGATTGTTGATCGCCAAAAAAGAGAGGAATATTTCATGAAAATCCCATCAAAAATCGGCCGAATTTTCGATTATTTATGAACGTTTGAAATAGTGAATTATAGGGCAATTTGTATAGGTATAATTTGACGAATTCGAGGCGGATATGTCCTGTTTTTTTCGACCATTTCTCAAGTTTCCGATCATTTCCTGTGAATGAAACCACGTGGAATACGGAAGGCGATGGTGCACTTTTCATTCCAAATACAGCGACCTTTTCGGGAAAAGAAGCGACAAAATTTGTAGTGGAGTTGAAATTAGATTTGATTTGATACACTTCGAAATGGAATCACTTTTCATCGGGATCGCAGCCGCCGCCGGCAGTTCTCCCACAGTGGCCCCGGCCCAGTCCCCGTCAAATTTGAATCGTACTTACCCAGCGTGCATTTCGCGGGCATTTTACCACGTTGCATACAATGCACTTTTGCCCGATTCTTTGTCTCTCGATATCCTCATGAAATTTATGCTAAATCTTCATCAAACAAAATCGGAATGTATTCTGGAGTGGCCGTTCTTATTTTCCATTAGTTTCAGTGGAAACGTGACGAAAATAACATAATTCGACAATGATCGGTCAGTGCTGCATGCGGTGGGTTTGTTGTTTACAATGGAAAACCTTATGATGTGCCCAGCCGCCGTGCACGACCTCGGACCCAAATCGATCTAAGGCTTCCGCTGGACTTTGTGACTTAATTCCATAATTGGGTACTTGAAATTCATAGCGGAACCTCCCGCGGCGCACACATATAGTCTTTGTGCCTTCGATACATTTCCTCTTCCTACATTTCTTGATCAAACAAAGAGAACTGTGCCTATTTTACTAATGAAATTGATCACTGCAGTACCTACAGATACTTCCAAGAAGTTGCATGTTAGTTAGTTAGTAAACCGAAGTTTAATCCGGTTTTGTCCCCGTCCAACGGGGGTGGCTGGATTATACCTCAAACTGAGCATACTGCTGTGTGAGGATTTATTGGAGCAAAAATAATGACCGGATGCCCTTCATGACGCCAATCCACAGTTTTTCGGCGGTGAGTCTAGCCTTTGGGAAATAGCCCACCATAAAGCAGAATGTGCTGGATGGCTGCCAAAGGCTCTCCAGAAAATGACACCCTTGTTCTTCTTTTCATTCTACAGGGTAAACAGCTACCCTGCTCATTAGATTTCCTTAGAAAATCAATGGGGTAATGGTGTAGATGCACGAAACAACTCGGCCCTGGGACAGTAGAATGGTCACCAGGATACCAGTAGCAGGCCCAACAGGAAACCTGACCATGGGAATATACAATTTCAAAAGACTTCAGTTAGTACACAAACACCTGCACACCATGTTGTATTAGAATCCAAGTGATGAATTATTCGCTTCGTGTAACATAAAATATTAAAGTTGTTATTGCGCCACTTTCACTTTGCCATCATGAAGACAAGGGCGCATAAAAAAATAACACAATTCTCGGAGAGATGCCATAATATAACTATCTGTTTAATCCATTTATTTTTTTAGAACTCACAAAAAAATTTGTTGAAGAAGCCTTATTATTTTCATGTTCTCTGAACATTGTTGAGAGGCATTATCTCAAAGGGTGCTTCTGCTACATTACATCTCACAGCTACTAGGAAAGCAGCGAATGGCTTTGACAAATACATTGAACACACAGTTGGTTATTTGGGCAGTATTTTTTTCTCAACCAATGATTCATGGATTGGAGTGTAATGGGGTCTCTTTAAAGGGTGCAACGAGAGATTTCCAATATGATTGTCCTAAAAATATTGAAAATCAGATTTTTGCACCAATGTAAAGCTTATCAATCAGAAATATACCTAATTTAAAGGAATCTAAGCTGAGAATTATTTATTGCGAAATGCATTTTTTAAAGAAAAATGATAATGTGATAATGCAATTTTTTTTTTATTTTTGATCCACTTCTAATTTTTTTTGTTTCAGCAAATTTTAATTTTTTTTTTCTGAATTTACAAAAATTTCAAATAAGTAAAAACCTGAAAAAAAAAATTATTATGCGGTCAAAAACCAATTCTAAACAAAATGTGTGCGGTCTTCTGAGACAAACTTTTTTTTCTTGGCCTAATAGCACATTATTTTCCAAACATTTTGAGATTTTTGTGCAGTTGCATTGGTAACTGGATAGTAAACTAACCTGTTAATGGTTAAGCTTGAAAATGTCTGTCACAAATGAAGGAATTTTGTAATTAGAATAATATCGGAGATCCCGATAGTAATTCAACAGCTGCTGGAAACGGCCTTCCAATATGGAATAGCCTGGAAATGGCACAACGTATGTGTCTATGCTCATCCATTAGTTGTTTCATTGGTTCAGGAAAGTCAAGTTAGGTCATTTTCATGAGGTGGCATTATTTTTTAATGGATGGACAGAATTTGCGCATTTCCAGCTTTGCCATTAATTTACAATCTGGGATCTCGATTCAATTTTCAAAATTGCTTCTTTTATGACAGATACGCACTTTAGAGTATATTACCTTTTGCAGGTATAGTCTACTAGACAATTACCAACACAGCTGTGCAAGAATTCCAAATTTTGAAAATTGAGGCACTCTTCAAAAATATGCTATCATTGCTTTAAAGGAAGCATATTCTCTTATTCCCACCATTGATGAAAAAGACTGTATGATGTTTTAAGTTAGGATTGTTATCATTTGTGTGAGCTACATACTTCATGAAATCTTAATGGTTTATGTTGTAGAAATCTTGAAACAATGTGAGTATATATGTATATGTCTGAGAGTGCATGTCTAAGGAGACTCTGGCATGTTTGCATGCTCATTTCAGGTCTTAAAGAATCTTGTGCACTGTGCCGATCTGGGCAACCCTTGCAAGCCATTTATGTACTACAAGAATTGGGTGGAGAGATTTACGGAAGAAACGTTCCGACAGGGCGACTTGGAACGGGAAAAAGGCATGGAAATCAGCCCCATGGCCGACAGGATGAATGCATCCAGCTCGGTGGAGAAATCCCAGGTACGATGCGTGTGTTTTGTAACGTGTGGTGTGGTGGCTGTTTTTCTTTCAGTACTAAGCAACCTCCTGCACTGTGCAGATTTAGGTAATCCGTGTAAACCTAAGAGTTTTACGAGGAGTGGGTGGAGCGTATCATGGAGGATAACTTCAAGCAGGGGGATTGGAGAGAGAGAAGGGGATGCCCATTAGTCCGCTGATGGGGGGAACAGATTACAAGGTACCATTCCAAATGACCAGGTAGGAGGGGGGTGTTAAAAACGTGGGTAGGCATGCAACTCAATTATGACCTTAACAAAATCTTGTATGTAGATGCTCTTTTACCATGTTTGGATCTTCTTTACAATATTTGTAGTGATACGGCTTCCATAGCAATGATAGGGTTCAGAGGGCAGTTAAAGCTTCTATCAGTTTAAACAAATACCTCCTGCCAATTTTTGGTTGGACCATGGGTCAGGGGGTTAGGACACAATATGCTCGATTTGGCTTTGGGGATTTCCAAAAAAATGGTAAATGTGTGGAACTGCTACGTGCCATTACTGTGGCAGTCTCGGTTCCGGTGACACATTAAAAAAGCATCTCTTAAAACTTTGTTCAACAGATCTTAGTAATATCATGATTAATAAGAACAAAATGATTGCTTCAAAATCCGTCGGGGTTAGTGAGATTAACCCCGCGGGCAAAATAGTGTAATTTCCCATAAGTCATTTAGATTTAGGCCTGGTCAATATTCGTGACCAGGCCTAGTCTTTAGTCAAGTCTGTGTGTAACCGTTCGATATGCGTAAGCGCGCCCTCCTACCGTTAAGTCTTTGAAACAGACTAGCACCCGGATGTTGATGCCGTTTTGAATTTGCTGTTGCTGTTAGGTTGGCATGTCCTACCCCCCTGCCAAGTGTTTTGCATTGTACTGGAAATTGTTGTAGTACAATCCCCTGTGACTTAAGCTGAAAGCAAAATATTTCACTGTGTGAGTGCAAGAAGTTCAATAGCTGCCATGTGATACATCTGTGTGCTGCCATTTATTAGGATAACTCAATTTGTCTTGAGTCAGTGGCTCTTGAAATGGTTCTTCAGGTGACTGAAATGGTTCTTTAGGTGACTGAAATGGTTCTTTAGGTGACTGAAATGGTTCTTTAGGTGACTGAAATGGTTCTTTAGGCGACTGAAATGGTTCTTTAGGCGACTGAAATGGTTCTTTAGGCGACTGAAATGGTTCTTTAGGCGACTGAAATGGTTCTTTAGGCGACTGAAATGGTTCTTTAGGTGACTGAAATGGTTCTTTAGGTGACTGAAATGGTTCTTTAGGTGACTGAAATGGTTCTTTAGGTGACTGAAATGGTTCTTTAGGTGACTGTGTGTCACCTGAAGAACCATTTCAAGAGCTGCTGACCAAAGACTTGCAGTAGTGCATCCCTCCGATCAGCACCGCAGAGCCAGCAACACAGACCCACGAGAGGCACTTAAAATTCAGGACCACAGGGCCGCCCGGTGTTTTATAATATTAGATTAATACCGTGCTTTTCATTAGACTTCAAGAGGGGGGGAGCAG
The DNA here is from genome assembly GCA_023653785.1 of Ophioderma brevispina. Classification (NCBI taxonomy): domain Eukaryota; kingdom Metazoa; phylum Echinodermata; class Ophiuroidea; order Amphilepidida; family Ophiodermatidae; genus Ophioderma; species Ophioderma brevispina. Next base: position 14,375 of record JAMKCH010050496.1, read on the forward strand.
GAAGTTTAGGCCGGGTCAAGTTTTTTTTTTTTTTACAACTTCCCTGTTTGTCTGCATCAGGTTGGGTGGGCCAAGTTTTTTTTTAAAAAAAAAAAAAAAAAAAAAAGTCAAGTTTTTTTTTTTTTTTTTTTGCTCACTATAGTGAGTAAGTTCCCCTGATTAACGCTGAGATTTTCGGGAAACATGACCCCTGGTCGGATCCCGCCAACCAGCACGCGGAGAGCACTGTATTAATCTAATATATAAAACACCGGGCCGGCCTGTGGTGCTGAATTTCAAGTGCCTCTCGTGGCTCTGTGGTGCTGGCTCTGCGGTGCTGGTTGGAGGGATGCCGACCTCAAGACTTGGCATAATAGTATGTTTGATGTGAGTTACTGACAAATGGCAGCTATTGCACTTATGACCTTGTTGCACTCACATTATGATTTATACTTTGTCCGGACAGAAGGAGTGCTGTCGTCACTTTTGCGCATCCCGAGATCAGGAAAAATCCTTAAGAATCACAGTTAAGGTTACAGCTAGGATTACGGTATATAGGGTTAGATTTATCATAAGTGTACCATGATTATCAGCTCTAATGTAGTCAAATTGTTTCAAAATCCCACTCTTAAAATGGCAGCCTTTTTGCATTGTTAGCAAAATCATTGAAATTCAATTTGTCTTTTCTTCTCCAAGGTTGGCTTTATCGACTTCATTGTCCACCCTCTGTGGGAGACTTGGGCAGACTTGGTGTTCCCAGATGCCCAGGAGATCCTTGAACACTTAGAGGAGAACAGGCATCATTACTACACACAGACGGAAGACAGCCCCACACCGGAGGTGTCGCAAGGACGGGACAAAGAGTGCACCCCGACTGGAGGAGGCAGCGACAGAGATCAATTTGATCTTACACTTGAAGATAGCGAGGGAGAAGCAGCCGCCGAAGAAGAGGAGGCAGTGTTGCAACAGAGACGGGCGAGCGCAGAAGCAGTGAGGAAGCTTTCAAAGGAGCTAAACCAGCGAGATATTCAGGGGTGCAGTACAGAGGAGAGAAGAGCGAGCCAAGAAGGCAAAGATGAGTGCGGATATGCATTCTCAAAACTCACACACAGCTCCACGAGAGAGACGGACATTTAGAAAGGAGCCTTGCATTTGTGCGTGTGTGTGTGTGTTGATTATATCTCGTATATTGACTGCAAACTGTTACTAAATATGCATATTGTAAAGAAACATGACGTTTCAAAAGAAATTGGTTGTGAATTCATTGGACCACTGGGAGAGGGTATTACAATGTTTTTATTGTTATTTTACAAGTTGACAAGATCTTTGGTAATTGTTCACAATTTGGTGAATGGCCTTATCTCTTATTGATGTGCAATTATTATAGCAATTTTATGGAGAACAACTACCAAGATCATGTGATGGTGTCTTTATAACCCTCAAAATTACAGGAATAGTTTTGGCCATTTTCATATGGACTGGTTGTATTTTTTCAAGTTCAAGAATTAATGTGCAAGTTAATAGATAAAGGTGATCCACATTCTTTCAGCTTTCTGCTGGTGATTTTAGAAGAAAAATGTTTTGGGATGCTTGAGACAAGTTCCCATTTTACCAGCTTTGTCGCCAAAATATGCCTCACTCTCCAAGAAAAAAACATGGAGCCAGAAAATGTTTGGGGACCTGATTGTCCATTATTCCCCTTATCCATCTGTTGATGCCCGATATTTGGGAGAGATTTTAAAAATAAATTTACAATTTTGTACAAAGGTTATACTCAACTGTTTAAGATTAGGTAGGTTGGTTTAGTTTAAAATATAGGAACTGTGTCGTGACAATTCTTGAACTGCAGTTACAAAAACACAATTTGGTTGAGACAAATTATGACTTTGTAACACCGATTATGGTGGTTGCTAACATGTTTTTCTTCAGTACCTAAAGAAGTCTGTTCCCATAAATTCATAACCAAACCATTGATAATTCCATTTGGAATACCTGGGGTTATTATTGCTACGACTAGAAATTTAGTCCCTGATCGTTTTAATTTGTGGCTAGTTCCCAAGACTGTGAAAACAACTCGGGTTTTTGTTAGACATCGGCTGGTAATCTGAAAGGGAGTCTAACTTTTAACTTGGGTTTAAACCAGGTTAGTCCTACATGAGTGGACCTTTTCCTTTTTTTAAAAAATTGTAAACTTTGAAATTTAAATGTAACAGGTGAGAAAATTCCTCATGAATGGACCGAGAACGGCCCATCCATGAGGACTTTTCACACCCGTTACAGCACATTTTTAGAGCAATGGTGGAAGGAAAAATCCACTGTGTAGGACTAACCTGGTTAAAACCCAAGTCTAAAATTGACTACCTTTCAGAACACCAGCCTCTGTTACGGAAATCCCATCCATAAATTTTCCTAGTTTGGAAATTTTTGGGGGTGGTAATGAGTCCTGGAGGTGTTTTTTATTGTTAAATGTTCTAAAATGAAAATGGTATTGTGTGATTAAAGCATCTTGGATTGGTGTATTTCAGTATTGCAGGTTTATTGGGCTATCCATATGAAATGTTTACTCCATCTGTAGAAGACTTTTAACATAAATCTCCACAGGAAGGGGCGTGTATATCAAAATGTAGTTAACCGCAATAGGGCTATTCCTATTTGAATCCATTCTCCCCCATTTGAGACCTTAAATTGTCCGACAGGGATGATGCGTATTTGTTAAATGGTATGTCCAGTTAAAGGCGTCTGTTTTCAATCATCTTTGCTTTGCGCCCCCCTCCGCGTTTTTTTGTCAGTATCTTGGGAACGGAAAGGATTTGAAGAAAGCTAAAATTTCAGGAAGACATAAGAGAACTCGAATTTCGCGTTCTCCGGCTTCGCGCTCATCTATATTCAAAGATATAAGCTGTGGGCCGCCCCCTGACCTTTGACCCTGGCACATGACCTTTGAAATCTCATCAACATATGAGGGGATCGGCCTGGTCATGACCTATGACAAAATTTTGGGTTCCAATGAACTTTCCAAGTTTCATTTTGATCAATTTTACTTTAAGCCCATTTTTCAACTGACCTCACTGACCTTTGACCTTCAACATGACCTTTGACCTCATCAACATCTGAGGGATCCCCTTGTGCACCTATGACAGACGTTTTGGGTTCCAATTTGACGTTACTTTTGCATTGAGGTCAATTTAAAAAAAACTTAACAATTTGTGACCACAATACCACATCCACACACACACTCCACACATCCACACACCATCCACAACCACAACGGATTTTGCTAAATGGTCCTGCCAGCTATAGCTGGCGGCCCACAATACAACCTTCCATCTTTATGTCAAAAAACTTAATTCTCCGGATAGATCGACACACAGATGATCGGACAAGTTAGAATGCAACAAAACGTAAGATATGCAAATATTTCTAGAATTAGAATGATTCATTTTAATTAGTTAAGCGCGGTATGTGGAGGCATATGGACTTTGAGGTGTTTACCTACATTGTTACCATATTGTGGAAATACCAATCACTATGGGTAAGCACTTAAGGCATTTAATGGTGGTGAATATTGTTTGTATCGTATGAGTAGTATCAGGGTTGTCCCTACCTTGGAGTGAACAATGTGGCATGACTATGGATGGGTTTTTCCTTGCTAAAAGGTGATTTTAAAAATCCTTTGGAAAACAGTGTTTTGCTACCTCTTCACTCAATGGAAATTATAAATCTTGCACGCCTGATGGTAAATGCAAAGACCCGCCAATTTAGACTATATTTATTTGACACAACGGCTGGATCTTACATGTTTGTAGCCTTACGACAGCTACTGCACAGAACACTCTGAGCATTTGCATTGCAGTAGCTGCAAGATGGAGCTTGCAAAGTACAGTAATGGTGAAATGGCTACTCAACAGTACCAACCGTAATGGTTACCCTATCATTGCCCACTATTAGGTGGAGAGGTGGATATGATGTAGACATTCCGGATTAGACACACAGCTACTAGCATTATGCTACCCACATTTACTAACGCCGCCCATTTTTGATAGTAGATAGAATGAGGGCACTATACACTTGGTCTCGTTTGGCAAATTTTTGATAATTTTTGAGGAATGAAATTTAAATCGGACATATCAAACCCCCCCCCATCTTTCCCACATTTTTAATAAAAAATGCAAAATATGCCAAAAATCAAAACTAAGAAAAAAAAGGGTCAATGAGAACACTGCACAGCTGAGAGCTGGTTTGCCCTCTTAGCTACTCCGTACGGAAGCAGACAGCCGCTATGGTACACGCTGTCGCTTTCGGGAAAAAAAAACAACGGAATCCTGGCCTGCGAGTGTACATCCTTATCAGTTTCTACTCGGTAGTATAGCTATGTGTACTTCCCTGAAGATTTGGCCGTTAAAAAATGAGCCTTCACATTTTGTGCTTTGCTAAGCTACTTAGTTGCCATTTTTTTTGCATCTAATTATGATTTTCAAAAGAACTTTCATGTCAATTTTAATGATCGCTGTAGCTTCTAAAGAAATATTAATAATTGGGCAAAAAAATCCAATTTTTTGCAATACCACAGCTGAAGATGTATGCCGCTATCCTAAGAGCAACATGGCCATAGCTTTTGCTCATTTTAACATCAGTGGTTTGACACAGAGTTACAGCAATGCTCTAAGGATCCCAGTCCAATCCTGGCATGACCTTGAACTATTAGGATTTTTAGGATTCTCAAAAATTACAATACAGAGGCCTATGGGACCACCATGATAGAAATTTGCTCCAAAACATTAACAACACCGCAATATCAAATCGACTGAATTTTTGGAACTTACATTTTTTGACATATCTAATGAACCATTAAACTGAGGTGCTAATATTACTAAGTGCACCTTTAATACCAGGAATGCACCCCGTGGTTCCTTTTGAATTGGCAAACAAACCATGAAAGCAACTTGTCCTTTGGAGTACACAAATCCAAAAACTGTGTGGAGAAGTAATACCGTGCATGGTTAATCACTGTCAGTTCTAGAAGAAAGGGCTTCTTAATCCATCCTGGGTGTTATATGCTTCAAATAAAAATACCTTCCATATAGATGCTTTCTGTCCTAAGTTATCAAGGACAATTGTCTAAATAATCAAATCAAAATTTAACAAATGTAAAGTCTAACCACTGTAAGATCACATTTGAACAGAAACCATTTCTGGCCAGTGTTAAATAGAGAAAGGCATCAATAAGAAATCTGGATATGAACAAGTGCTTAACAATTTGTCATGTTAATGTAAGGTCGTAAGTGCAATAGCTGCCATTTGTTCTTTGGTCATTGAATCTTGAAATGGTTCTTCAGGTGACACAGTCGCCTGAAGAACCATTTTGAGAGCCACTGATTCAAGGAAAGACAAGTTAAATTATCGTAATACATGGCAGCACACAGATATATCACATAGCAGCTATTGCACTATTGCACTCACATGATTGTCTTGATTTAAGTAGGTGCTCTTCTTGCTAAACCTTGTGCAAGCTTGATTCTTGCATCAGAAATATTTTCTTCCATGTTTTTTCTTCTTGAGAAGTAAGGTTCGAATCATGTGATATAACAAAGATGTTGAGGGCAGCAATTTTTGTTTTCTTTCGTTTTTAACGTGCAATTTATTGAGTCTAATCAGTCAGATGAGTCAATTCGTTTTTTGTAGATTTCAAACCTACTCTACAAATGTGCTGTAATGGATGAGGCAATTCCTCATGGATGGGCCACTATGACCCATCCATGAGAAATTTTCTCACTCATTACATTAACATTCACAGTATTTTGAAAGGGAAAAAGGTCCACTCTTGTCGGACTAAACTTGGTTTAAACCAAGATGTAAAGTAGACTCCCTTTCAGAATACCAGCCATAATCGCTGCATGCAAAAATAAGAGATTTCTCAGATGAAGTGCCAAGTGGCTCCCCAAATTTAAAAATTGTTTCACTGCCACCGTTGACTGTAGTGCTATTAATTTCAAAATATTCAGTGGGTTATTCCAACCAATACTGCATTGCATTACACTTTCCTTCCCAGAGGTGTTTGACTCAATCCATTACATTGCAACTGTGTCATACTGTACTGTACTAAATGCATGTCAGTACTTAAGGGTAAAAAGTGTTTAAGAACCACACGACATTTCATGGTCATGCAAACAAAGTCCTTAGTAGCACCTACTGAAAATTGGCAATCACTGTTATTACAGATTTCCCTGCCCTGAAAAAATGTCAAACCTTCCCTTAAATAGATGAGTATAAAGAAATAAAATTTGCACCAAGAATTGTTTTAAGGGGCCATTCTTTGGGAAGTCACACATGTGACTGAACTTTATTTGCCCTCATGACAAAACAACCAATCTTGCATAAGTGGAAACATTATTTGTGGTTAGGTTTTGTCCGAACTTACCCAAAAATAATGTTTCCACTTTCGCTAGATTGGTTGTTTTGTCATGGAGGGCAAATAAAGTTTGGTCATGTGTGTGACTTCCCGAAGAATGGTCCTAAGATTGACACACTTTCAAAATGCACTGCAGTTTTTGCACAAGAATAGAAGACACTGATCTTAACTGAAATTTTCTTTGAAATATTTGAACAAAACCCACAACACTGATTTGTTAATACAATTTATTGTGTGGCAATTAGTACATTCTTTTTACAGAAAAAGCTCTAGCCAAATATTCATTGGCTGCTTTCTGTGGAGCTTTGCATTCTAATGGATATAAACCATGTATTTTCATAGATTTGCCAATTATGTTTAATTGTCTTTTTTCAAATCATATTCTGCCATATGCACTGAATTTTGTTTTGCTATATTTCATTACTAAGGCTTTTAAGTTGTTGTAATGTGGGGTATTGAACCAGTTTAGTTGGGTATTAACATAAGGTGACTCATCTGACCCACTTTTCTGACACTTATTTGGAAACCTTCACAGAATAAAGCATGTTTATTCCGTTAGTGCTGAATGGCTAAAATAATTCATGCAAAGTTCCATTGTGAGCAATCGCATGGTTATTAATCATGGTGTTAACAATAATACACAATAGAATTTCTTTAGTGAGGTGGCTTTGTAATGGTGAACGTTTGATAATACAACAAAAATTTTGATGTGATGTAATATACACTATAATTTATTGCCTTACATTTCACTAACGTGATAATTTTTGGAGCGGTTTTCCCCAAACACATGTGTCAGGTTTGAGTATTGATTAGACTTGTGTTATGTTGCGGTCATGATATTACACATTTTCTAATGGTCGGGGATAATAAATTTTTGTCTTTTTCATTGGAAAACAAAATAGTGCCATCACCAGCGAAACATGTTTGGGATTCATATTTAACCTCCCGATTTGGCAGTTTGGTTGGGAAAAAATATAGGTATTACTCGTTTCAGGGCCTTTATATGACTGAAAGTTCATACTGGTGCAGTGCATAGCATGATTTTATATGTATTTCAATTGGTCTTCTCACCATTTTTTTCTAAGATAAATGGCATTATTTTACGACAGCACAAATTGACTTTCACACTTGCTTGCTCACGAAATCAATATGTTCCCTTCCCATAAGCAATATAGAATGCATATTATGTGTATAATTGTACATAGATATACCATTTGTACATGCGAATATTTCTTTCTCCAGCTATTATTAGTTTATATTTCTTTTTGTTTTTATATTATTATTATGAACATATGTGCAATGATTAGGCATTTATTGCCACAACAAGTAAAACTTATTACATTAGCCTCATTTCCAGGGGCTTAATTCAGTGGCCTGCATTATTAAACCTGTATCATCTTGTATGTCATCCACATAGAGGGACTCTATTGCTCTTGTGTAAAATCACACCCTAACCAGCATTACAGTGTACGTGCTTGTTTGCTTTCCCTTAACCAAGTCGGAAACACTTGAAAATAGCAGAGGACAAGAAAGCTAGGACTAAAAATGCAACTTTTTTGCTTAATTTAAAATCTGCAATCAGATTTTAATTAAGCCAATTTTTCTTTTGTGGGTGTGATTAGCAACCATTAAAATACTTTTTCATCATTTTTATCTGTGGTGCAATGTACCTCACCCCTCATTTTGCATATGATTGGTATGCGGATGATATGCAAATGAAGGTGTGCAAGTCATTCATAAGATTAAATCCTGGAAATAAAATGCATGGTCATTTTGTAGTGAAATTAATATGGGATTGTTGTCAGTTAACATTTTCTTGATTTTTTAAAAATATGGACAGTTAGGTACACCTGAAAGCTATATTTTAGTTCAAAAAGAAGTATTACTTTGCTAATTACTGGCTTGGATTAATTGTACAAGAATACATACAGGCTTTCACAATTTAACCTCTTATCTTAAAGGAGAACTGATATAAAACAATATTTAGACATGATAAAATGCACATATCTACTATATTAATTTTATAATATTAGGAAACTGTTTGAAGATTGAGGTTTTAGACATTTTAGGCTAGACTGGCCAAAACAAATCCTGGTATTGTTATTTGATACATTGACATTACTTTCTTAATCCATCTGATGAAATCACAATGGTCCCAAATCAATAGCACAGATATGTGACTTCACAGCAACATCGTGTGAGGGCGCTTTCAAAATATTTGAGGGAGATTAACAATGTGATGTCATTATTTGAAATTACAATCACGGAGATATTCTGCCAGGTTTTGGATAGAAATTACTCCAAAATGCAAGCAGTGGCTACACCAAACTTCTGGGTAAAATGGGGGGTGTTACCTTTGTGGAGGCAACACTGAACTGGGGGAACGGTGCCTTTTTTGGGGAAAACACCCAATAATTGCTGATTTTTGCCAAAAATCAGTAATTTTTGGGGGATGGGGCTGGGGAGGGGGAACCCGGGCAATAAAAAAATGGGGAAATTCCCCCCCCCATCAACCCCCATCTGGTGCCACCACTGAATACAAACTTCAAATATTACAAAATAACCAGTGAAAATAACCAGATGAGAGGTGCTATTTTAGTGTGCCTAATTATTTTATCAAAGGGTCATAAACAGAGTATTGAAACCAAGCAATCATCGATCTAAGCCAACAAATCTATAACCATCGAATTGCATTTTAGCAACTAGTTCATTTGTAAATCATTTCCTCATGTCATGCGACATTTTCAACTATTATTCACGGAGGCTACAGGCTTTATGAAACAAAAGCTTTATGTATTCTCTTATACAAAAAAAAAATTTCCTCTAGGGAAACGAGCGCGGGAGAGAAAGTGAGGAGGAGGGCACCTTCTACGTACATTCTCACCACCATCAACTCTCTCTACCTCGCACCCCCAACCTCTCCATTTTCACACCATACTTGGTTTTTCTACAAACACCTTTTTCCTACCCCTGTCTTTTCCCTTTTCCTCACCCTTCATATCTCGAGCTTAGCTCTGATGGGTTTATTTATTAGATTGTCATTGGCATGTTCACATTGCAAGCACAGAATGTATATACATGTATCAAGAGTTAGCATGGTCGTTGAAGTAAAAGGCATTCTACTCATTAAGGGAAAAATTGTATTAAGCTGAATTTTGTACCAGATGAGCAGAATGGGACACGGAACAACATATCCAAAAATTCTATGAATGATTCTTTTGGAAAAGGTTTAATATTTGAAATGTTCTGATGTGTAATAAATAAAAAAAAAAAAAAATAATGGTGTAAAAAATACACAGAAGGTTTTAATTAAAGGAAACATTTTTTGAAGTGTGCTGTCGGTAATTATCTTGTAAACTATGCTTGTGAACAGTAATGTTCAAAATTACATCTTGTCAGAAAAGATGGGACTTTATAATTAGAATTGGGTATGCCTGATTAATCCAACAGGAAATTAGCTTGAAACGCCAAAGGTCTGTCCATCCATTTAAGAAATAGAGCCATCTCACATGCTAACTAGCCATATGTGAACCGACAGAAGAGCGGACGAATGAGACTCATGCATAGTGCTATTGTCCCGGTTTATGTCATATGGAAATACGTTTTGAGCTTACCATTCACAGGTATTGTTTATTAGTCAATTACCATGCAATGCAACTGTGAAAAACTCTCAAATGTTTGAAAATGGGGTGCTTACAAAAATGTGTTACTATTGCGTTTAACCCTAACCACACATCTTTGGGCAGGGATATGAGAGAAGAGGGAGAAGTCGTCGACCAAATTCCTGTGGGACTAAACCCAGGGCCCTGGGCCCCAGTCCCATGACACGGGATACCACACTATGACGGTGTCTCTGGCATGGCCAGCGATTTGTGCTCAATATGAGTATGGTTTGATGATGTCTCGCTAAAGCCTAGCTTTTTTCATCAGTGCAGTTGTGATTTTGTGAGAATCAGTTGTCTTAGGTTAAAGTATAGGTGTAATTTGGTGTATATATTAACAGAATTGGAACACTTCCACTGCCCACAAGTTCAAAACACTTTTGATATGATTCTACTGGCACAGCTGTGCATCAGTACAAAAATTATCTTGATTGTAATTTCTTTCGCCGTCAAAACGCCCAACGACCACGCTAAATGTTTAGTCGAGAAGACTGTACCAAATGACCTCCAAAAATAAACCTGTCGGCAATGCAGCTCTAGGATTCTATATATAATTATACATGAAAATAAAAAAATGGTTATTATAGCTACGTGTATGTACAGTTAGTAAAATTGTTATTTACAAAAAAAATACCTGATAATAGAACTTTAAAAGAGTTAATTACTTTTATCTGGGTTTTTAACCCAGTGTATATGCTGTATATAATAAAACTAAAAAAACAGTTGCATTAGTAAGGTATTGTATGACATTATGTGATGACCAGGGCTAGAAAATTGGATAGACACAATATGTATTAGGCCTTCATAGAAGATGGTCTCAGAGCTCTATTTGTTCTCTTAGGTATTTTGTATGACCAAGTTTTCACACTAAATGATTGTTACTGAAGATATGGAATAGTGATGTTTAGTAAATTTGTGATTTTTAAGATACTTTATAATACTTAGCATACTGCAATAGATTTTTTTCAAATGAACATCGGAAATGTTCAGAGACCAAAAATACCTGTCTGCGAGCTTCGTATTCGCTCACATACATTCACAAATGCTCCAGCCATCCATGAGGAATTTTCTCACCCTTTACAGCACATTTCAGAGTAATGTTGGAAGGAAAAAAAGGTTCACCATGTGACTAAACCGGATTTAAACCCAGGTTTAAAGTCAGCACCTTTCGGAATACAGGCCTGAGTATTTAACCTAATAATTAGTGGATGTGAACCGACAACATTGACAAAAGTAATGTGAAACTATTTGAATACATTTTAAAATCAGTGAAAATTTGAAGCTGTAAAATCAACCTTTGTTAATGTTGTTTGTGCCCCAGTAGGAATATAAACAAGGCTGCGGAAAATGAACTTGACTATGGTGTCATTTCAAACAAATAGTAACTAGTTTGTTTAATTAGCAGTATAGTTAGTTTGTAGAGAACAATTGGGACTAACAAATGTTGAATTGACCTTTTCCGACCGACCCTTGTCAGAAAAGTCACATTTTTCAAAATGGGTTGAGTTTTTTGAAAAAAGTCAAAAAATTAAAAAACTGAAAAAAATAAAAAACTTTAAAAATACATTTCAAGGACCAAACCATTAAATTTCTCCCACTAAAGTGCAAAACATATTGGACCCTTAATGATACAAACCCTTCCAAATGACCTCTGCAGCAAAAATATTCTTGCCACATGCTAAATCCTGGCTATATATCACATTAGGACACTTAATTAGCTATCACTAAGAAATTCCCTAGTGTAAACATGCGTAGCCAAGGGGCGTAACAGGGGTCACTTGTCAGAGGGGCAAATTCCCGGTTTTGAGGCAAATTTTCATGGTTGGAGGTGAAAATTTTCTGGTGAGCAGGCAAAAAAAGGGCTGATTTGCATGATTTTCAAGATCTTTTTCTTTTCTCCATCAAATGTCTCCTGAGGTGGCCAAAACTCCCCCCCCCCCCCCGCCATGACAAAATGTACTTTCATGAATTTGCCTTGAGCTAAGGAGCACTATTGGTTTAAATGCGCCAAGAGCACTACGTGTTAACAGAATCTCTAACTTGCAGCATGGTACTACCAGGTCGATGCTCCAACAAGGGCCTGCAAAGAAAATAATTGGGTGTGCTTTCAGCAAAAATAACTATAACTATTTATGTAATAGTTGCGGTGTGCTAATATATGCATTAATCAGAGCTAGGGCGGACCCTGAGACCATATCTCAGCCTTAAAAAGGGGTTAACCCAACTTAAAAAATTCAAAAAACAATTCAACGGATGCAGAACATTATAGGAATTATCATTCTGAAATGTGTCCAGGGTGTATGAGTTGTGGTGGGTGGGTTGTTGGTGGCTGGCCAGCTGGGAGTGCTAGTTATTGATGTGGAAGAAGGCTGGAGTCTTCAAGTCAGTGCATATTACAAATTACTGAATATTTAAAAACAGGACATGTAGGTATGAAGGCACAAAATAAGGTGGCATGATGTGGCATTCACTGATGTCCCTGGTTGCTACTTGGGGGAGTGTATCAGCATTTGCCATTCAGTAACTCATAGTTTTATAAAGGTGCAGCAAGAGATTTCACATTTCAGGTGTCCCTTAACAAAATGAAAAGTACTGATTTTGCCTGATGTTAAGCTTCCATAAACATTTCCCCATCTGAAAGGATTAAGCCGAGGAATGTTTCTGTGGACAAAATTTGTGAAATTTCACCTCGTTTCCATTGAAATATTAAGCATATCAAAATCACCTTTTTCTCTTTTAAGATATTTCTGTAGCCAAATACAAGGTAAGAAATCTGTGATAGTCAATCTTATACAAATTAAGCTATTATAGGCAGCAAGATTTGGGTGCCCCAACATCTCTCGTTGCACCTTTAAGTGAGTTTTTAAGGGAATTCTTAATTTTTTTTTTCCAAGCATACAATCAAAAAGAACCCTAAATATGTGCATGACCTACTGCTAGCTAATTGCGCAAAATATTCTTCAAAATTAAACCCTGCAAAGTCCCGATTTTTCGTGATATGTGTGTACAAGACCAGGTACATTCTTTATTATAAATGGCCTGCCCATCAAATTTCACTGATTTTGAATTTGACAATTTGAGTTGGCAAATGTGCATAAATGATGTACCAATAATACCATTTAATATTTTATCTGAAAAAATGAAAAATAGCCTAATGTGTAACAAATTTGGTTGTTTTTTTTAGAAAAATAAGCCTTTTTCATTTATTTTCACAATACTGAACATAGAGATGAATTTTTAATTAAACAAATATAGTAACCTGTACCTTTTGTACTAGCATATTTCCCCTGTAATATATGTATTAATCTCGGTTATTCAAATATCCCCCACAAAAAATGCACCGGTAACCAATGGATGCTGTACTCAAAAGCCGACACCCATTGTACCTTCTATTAATCAGGCTAATCGGACTTTAAGGTATAATAGTCCAATCATTTTATTATTTGACCCAAAACAAATTGCAAAAGAAACAATTTTGGTGTTAATATACTGTGAAATTGTCTAAAAAATAATATATTAAAAGTTTACCAAAATCAACCTAGTGGAACATGTTGAAATAAGGGGGCAACATTTGTACAATGGTAAAAATTGGAATTGTTCGAATTGATTTAAATGATGTACCAATTTATTGGGCTACTCCTAAGGTTTTAAAAAAGGTATAGTTTGCCCTATCTATGAGTTTGTTCCAGTACAATAGGCACATAACAGTTCAAGGTCATCCTGGCATAAAATTTATGGAATAGTCCGATTTGGATCCGACTAGTTGTAAATTGTTCAATTGGTCCCACAAGATGAGTAAATGTAAATTGATTCTTTGTTTGAACTTTCTATAATACAGTGCTATGACTCGTGACCTCCTATAGACCCCAGTCACATTTTTAGTTCCAATTATGCAATGAATATCATAGATGGTGCAACCAGTATATTTTTGGTTCCTGTACCATTAGACGAACAATTTGACACCATTTTTATAACAAAACGGAAAATTTGCCCCCATTTTGACTCACAACTATTGAACTACAACCTGCAGATATATTTTTTTTTAATCCTGGAAAAGATCGGAACTGTTGGTTATTACTTTCACCACTGTATAAACCTTGCCCCCTTAAAAATATGATCCACTCCTTTGATTTTGGTAAACTTTTGATATATTGTTTTTAAAGGTTTTCTCAATACAATTCTGGAGAAGATGATTCTTTTGCAATTAGTTTTGGGTTAAAACATCATTTACTCTATTTTGACTGGCTTATAAGAGCTGAAATTGGCTGCATTGAGATGATGCTAGGAGCTCTTGCACATTTGTGCTTCAGCAATCATCAGCTACATGTATCTCATTCAACTTTGGGCATAAGACAAGTTTAGTCAAAATCTGCCACATGCTGGTGTGTACAGAAAGCAAGCCAATTGGCATTTTTCTCATGGTTTAATAGGATAGTGTGAACTTACTGAGCTGTGACCCCATGGAGTTTTGACTGGCTGCGAGATAAGAGACGATAAAGGAACAGTTGGTGTGTACTGCGTGCTGAGCGTCATTTTTCAGTAATACACACGCTCCATATTACTGTGTCGTGTTCAACAAATAGAAATTCAATTTTTTTATAACTGGTATACGACTGAAAAATTAGATAACTTTAAATTTTAAATAGGTTTAAGAACAAATTATTTCCCCGATTGTTAACTGTCAAATCAAATAGCTGCACCTGGTTTCATTAATGTTATTTTCTTAAAACAAGGCACACAATTTGCTGAGTTTGCATGGTACCTCTGTATTCCAGTATTCAGTAAAAACAACTTATATAAAGCCGATTGAAACCACAGGAAGTTGCATTTTGCCCTGCGCAATATGGCTTCACTTTATTGGCAAAGGAATTTTGTATAACAATAGAACATCTGTGTGGAATATGTGCACCAGCAGGTGTATGCAGTGTTTCCCGCCATATTGCAAAGGGCAAAAAAGCAACATCTGTTGTTTCAATCGGCGACTCAGACCCGCTATCCATGTGTAGAGGTCAGTGGATTGGACTTTTTTTGGCAATTCTTTCAAAAGGGTAACAAGGGTTACAATCATTGACTTTTACCCAACCTTACAACATTACTGGAGTTTGGCAACTATTAACCCCTCTGTTGCTCTTCCAATAGTACCGTCACATATCGTTATGCGAGTGCAACAAGGTCGTAAGTGCAATAGCTGCCATTTTCAAAAATCAAATGTCTATATGCCAAGTCTTTGGTCAGTGTTGTTCAGGCAACTGGCTCAAGGAAAGTCAAATTGAGTTATCCTAATACATGGCAGCTATTGCACTTATGACCTTGTTGCACTCACATGATAATATTAGCTATTCTTAAACAGCTGTGAAAATGTAAGCAATTTCATTGGCTGATGCCCGGGTTCAATTCGTTTAATTGAACCCAGGTAGTACACGCTGCGTATTGATGCTATTTTTAGGTTGAATCGCTCGCGTCATTCTGCGTTTTGCTACGTTCGAGCGCGCCTGCCAACGTTGCGTTCAACGGGTTGTTCGATTGTTGTCAATGGGTGGTGGCAGTCCTTTCTTGTTGTATTTAAGCCGTAAAGCATCGCGAAATTGGGTTAAAGATACCTTAAAGAATATAAAGCTGTTTAGAAATGAGAATACGTATGATTTGGGGGAACCGGTACTCTCTTTAACACAATTGCCCCCGGCGACAAACCTTATTTTTTGCGTGAAGAACTCGGCCTACACGGCCTCGTTCTTCCACTTTAAATAATGGTATCGCCTTGGGTTCAATTCGTCGTAAAGAGAGTACCGGTTCCCAAAATCATACCTTTATTCTCTAATTCCAGACAAGTAAAATACAGTATATACTCAGTTTACCTACCTCCGTGTAGTGATATCAACACAAGATTTGATGGTTGCACTAGTAAACCGCACGTGTGCAGTGCTTGAATGTGTCTTGATGTGTGCGTAAAAGCTGCGAAAAAGTTGACATCAATGCACAGAGGCAGGTGAATATCAATTAACGATATTGTACTAAATCTGATCACTCAAAGGATAGCATTTGTGAAAACACATGCTTGCCATGTTAATAATGACAAGGATTTTCCTAATTGAAAGCTATGACAAATTTGTTTGTGTGCACCCGTTTGATGAGATACATTAGGTGCAATTTTGCACAAGATTAAGCTTACCGTGTTGTTCCTAATAAACACCCCTGCTCTAATAAATGCCTCCCTACGATTTTTGGATAAAACAGTTCAAGAAAATGAGTTGCCTAAATCACATGATTTAATGGCCGGGACTGTCGTAATCCATACCATATACTGTCAGTCTCAATGGTAACTGGCACACATAGATCACAAAGAGGACTGGCACACGTAGATACACAAAGAGGATCGCCGATTTTTGCAGGAATTTTTGACTTTCCATTTTTGGCTGTAATAAACGCCCCCCCTTTTGAAAAATGCACCGCCCCCGGGGCATTTTATTAGGAACAATACGGTATGACATAGATAAATGCAACAACCATAATATGGGCTTTTTCACTATGTGTATTGTCTTAATTTTCTACTCTGGTGCAGGACAATAGCTTCATAACAGTTCAGTTGATGTAGGGTCTGTTAATTTTTAAACAGTTCAACCAATGTCAGTATTTTTTATTTGTAGTATGTTAGACTTAGGTGGAACATGGCCTTTTGCAGTCAATTATGAAAAGGTCTGTAACCATCATATGGTGAATGTAGCTTAGATATTTTAAAACCGAGGGGATGTCTGTATCTGTCCATCTGCCTGCTGGTATGCTCTGGCAACCAAATCAGTTGGTAAACAATAAAGCTCAAATAGAAAAATCTGGAAACTGCCTTGTCTTGTGTTATTTGAATTTGTTTCAATTAATAAATTGAATATATGGGTCTTCAAGAGCCATTTGGGGATGAATTCAGTATATTGCCTCCCCACCCTTCAACATGCTGTTTATTCTGTTGGGGCCGCCAAATTCATAGGATGGTGGCACAATACAAAATTCTTTCCAAATATTGCATGCCCTTCCATTATGACATCTAAGATGGCCAAACAACAAAATCTTGTCTAATTCTATGGTATGTTCTTGTAAATAGGAGAACACTGTCAATGGACCCAAGGGCGCTTACCTATCAGAGGATCACTTTAACCAATAAGCCTAATTAGCATTACACTGTGGTAAGGTTTTGCCACTTTTTAGGACTCCTGACCTTTGACAAATATAATTTGGCTTATGAAACCATCTCTGGACCAGTCAGTGAGCGGGTCACACTCCCACCATAATAACCAGTTTTAATATAGTGCTTAATCCTTGTAAACAGGCTCAAAGTGCTGTTGCAAATTATTAGGCCACCTTCAAGAAATTGTTACAGTCATGTAGTCAATGATAGCACATTTTTGAAGAGCGCCCCCAATTTTCAAAATTTGATATTTTTGCAGTGTTGTGTTGGCAATTGTCTAGGAAACTGCACCTGCAAACGAGAATGCTAGAAAAATGTGTATTTATCATAAAATGAGCGATTTTGTAATTAGAATTGGGATCCCAGAATGTACTTAACGGCAGAGTTGGAGAGGCTTAGTTTATGTCCGTCCGGGATGAAATAGTGCCACCTCAAGAAAATGACCTATGACTTGACTTAACCAATAAAACAACTAATAGATGAGCGTAGACACGTACATGGCACTATTTCTCAGCTATTTCCTATTGGAAGGCCGTTTCCAGCAGCCGTTGAATTATTATCGGAGATCTCTGATATTAATTCTAATTACAAAATTCCTTCATTTGCGACACAGACATTTTCAAGCTTAACCATTCACAGGTACAGTTTACTAGCCAGTTACCAATACAACCGTTTAAAAATCTCAAATATTTTGGAAAATTGGGGAGTCCTCTTCAAAAAAATGTGCTAATATTGCTTTAACAGGGGCTGCAAGAAATTACATTTTTAAATCTCATGGCATCTCAACTGAGACCAATCCATGAGCACAGATACATATCAAAGTTTAAAGGTGCATTTTAAAGGATATTCTTGAGAAAAGGTTATTTCTCAAATTATAGTTGATTCTGAGATGCTTGTTGAGGTTATGAGGAAATGTTTGTGTTACGGTGCCCCTCGGGCCACTGGGCGGTAATTTCTGTCCGTTTACTAATGGAAAACACAAAATTACAAATTTCTTCTATAGTAGATCGATTTTACACATAAGAATTAGCATACATACATACATCATACCGTGGGCCAACCATTCAGATGATATAAAAAAGTTTTTGGAGGCAAGTCAGCTGTTTGAGTCATTTATAATGACAAAACAAGAATAAAACAAAAAATATCAACGGCGACACAATTTTGAGCGTTTATTCTGCATCCTCTGTAAATTTGATGAAATTTCATTGCAGGCAGATATGATTTTTCATAACCAGTTTTACACATCTTTCTATGGGAAATAGGCATATAGAGGGCGCTATAACATACAAACAAGGCAAACTCGTATATGTCCCCGCCGAATGTCGCGATCACTAACATGAGGTAAATGCAACTACAACACCCCACCCCTCCCAACACCCCGCCAAAAAAAAAAAAAAAAAAAAAAAAAAAAAAAAAGTAGAAGTCTCATGTAGCGAAGGAATTTTGCATATCCGACGTACTGTTTCAGAGATACAGCAATGATGCATATTTAATTAGCTCATTTGCATACATACGCCGCATATATCACATACTTTCATATTGCAAATCCCTTATGGCATAGTAGTCTCATGTAGCAAAGGAATTTTGCATATCCAACGTACCGTTTCAGAGAAACAGCAATTATGCATATTTAATTAGCTCATTTGCATACCTATGCCACATATATCACATACTTTCATATTGCTAAAAAGATGTGCCCCATGATATTCTTTCATGCAGTGCAGGAATTTTGAGTATCCGATATACCGTTTGAAAAATATAGCAATTACGCTGATTTTTTGGCATATATTAATTAGCTCATTTGCATACTAAATTTACCCGAAATATGCCCAAAATCTAATCAGGTTGAGAACTCTTCAGCCCGCTTCCTTCCACCAAGTTACATCATTATACGCCTTACAGAACTCCAGAAAACTTATACAAAGGCCTTGCAGGAACATTTTTCAAAATTATGCCAATTAGATAGCCTATTTTACGCCAAAAATCTAATCACGTCAAGAACTCATCAACCCGCTTCTTTCCACCATGTTGCATCATTGTCGCCCTTACGGAACTCCAGATAAATCGTTGGAACATGGTGTTAACATTTTATCACAGACGTTTATAGACGGACGGCCGAAAAAAGGACGGACGAAAGGACGGACGATGTTGTACTTGTTGTTCAATAAACCTTAGAAATGTTCTCGGTAGGTGGTCTACGACGATCCAGTGAAAATTGAGAGAAATTTGTATCCTCAAAAAATCTCCTCCTGTCACTTTAAATTGTTCATCAAATGAAGAGGACAATATGCAGGAATCAAACAAGCAGCGAAGCAAGATCGGACAGAGCTCTAGATTACAAAATACCCGTTTAACAGCAAGTTTCCTTTTCAATTGTGAAGATGAATTTTTTTCATTGAATGACCCTTATTTGACATGTTTATGGATGAACAGCCATATAATGTGGCAATGAATGCATATTGGCAAGCGATTTTTTATCTACAATCTCTCCATTTAAGACTTTTTACGCCAAATGACTCCTAGATGATTTATTACCACAGATGGATGTACACCAATGTCAAATGGCACCTGGTAAAGTGTATGTGCCAGTAACATGTATTTTAAAAGTTCTAAAACTTTGTCCCAATGATATGACTGCAGATGGATGTATACAGAAAGTGTTTTCTACTGGTATTGCAAGGGATGGTGGGAGAAGTGAGTGAGTGAGTGAGCGAGCGGAGCGAGCGAGCGAGCGCACGGCGAAGAAGGCGGCGGCGAGGGGGGTGGGTGGGTGGGTGGGTGGGTGGGTGGGGGGGTGGTGGTTGAGTGGGTTGGTGGGAGTGCAGTGAGCCGAGCGAGAGAGAGAGCATTGACTTACCTGTCTTAAAGCTTTTATTGTGTCACCCCTTCACTTCATCCAACCTTGAACTCAATAACATTGTTATACAGAGCACGCAGCACAAAAATGCATGACCCAACTTGAAAATGACCATATACAAAACAGGAACAGTAATTTTATTGTTTTATGGCCGTTACAATATAACAATGTTTTCCGCATTTTTCATATGAAATATTTGAACAACTGTAACCAATACATGAAAAAAATACTTGAACAAAACACTGGAAATATAATAATTGCTATTAATATTGCAATACAATCTATATCTATATAGTTTACATTACATGTATCACATACTTGAGTTAACCTACAGGGTGTCAAAAGAGGCGTCACTTTACTAAAGCCCAATGATTTTGTAGGATTTTGTAGGATGTTCGTATGATGAACGTCATCGCATGATTTGGGACTTGAAGCATTCTCAAGCCTCAACCCAGTGAGTTATGGGGAGGGTGTTAAGGATTAACAACAACAAAAAAATTTCTAAAATGGGTCCATGAAAACTTTTAAAACAGTACTATTTGAGTGACGAGTTGAATGACTAAGTACCACTATTATTGCATATTGTTGGGCAGTTCGCACTTAGGCGCTGAAGCTTCTGATGCGTAATTACAACAGATACATACAGGACACTGAATTTGATCACATTCTAGACATTTTGAGTGGTTTTTAGAGGCAAGAAATGTAACCTTCCATAAAATTAAAATTACCACAAAATAACCATTTTGAACACTGCTTTGATGTGAATTTGTTCACAATTCACACATGAACCTGACTAACATAAGGTCTTCCGATTTCATCAGGAAAACTCACTAGGCTAGTAAAATCTCAATTCCCTTGGCACCGTTCAGTAGCCTTCATTCACTAGAAACTACAGCCCATGGTTTTTGGATGATATATGATACCAGATCACACAAGGGGTCAGTCATGTCAATGCAGATACAGGTGCAAGCCACTGAACTGTGTCCCTGGTGGAGAGTATTGTAACTCATAGTGACTGTCTCTTACAGGTAAGAAATTGAAAATTGATAAAAGACATAATTACCACACCCCGGGGGGGGGGGGGGCCACTTGTATTCAAAGGTGGAATGATGCGGAACAAGACGCAAAATGCACCCTAAACACGTATTTCACCGACTAAAAAAACAACGCTAAAAACATCCCCTAAAACAGTATTTTTATCGTCTATGATACCCCGTTTGAATAAGAATCGTAAATATACCCTGTATTATCTTGCTGTGCTTTACTTCCCAAGGTTCCGAGTACAATA
The DNA here is from genome assembly GCA_023653785.1 of Ophioderma brevispina. Classification (NCBI taxonomy): domain Eukaryota; kingdom Metazoa; phylum Echinodermata; class Ophiuroidea; order Amphilepidida; family Ophiodermatidae; genus Ophioderma; species Ophioderma brevispina. The sequence continues at coordinate 35,750 of JAMKCH010050496.1, forward strand.
TTTTGGATGATTTCGATCCTGCTGAATGAGATGATAACATGACAATTTCAGGTTTAAGTAAAAACATACCCTTTTTTCCATATTTTGCTGTTTGACCACCCGAAACGATGTACGCGCGTACTCGCCGTTGAAAAAATACACCCTTTTACGCGTTTTCTTGTTCAGGCATCATATCCAAATTTGAATACAAGTGGCCCCCCCGGGTAACACACACACAAAATGAATGCTCAATGGTTGCCCGTCACAGGTAGGAGATATTAACTGGGTATGCCAAACAACCCTTACAACCCAACAATCATACATAAGAGTGTAAAATCCGAATTCAATCAGATACGTGTCAAATTTGATTTTGTTCCATAAATCTTTCCAATCATTAGGATTTATTGTTCTGGTGTAGCAGCTTAAGGTGATCCACAGGGTGCCTGAGATTTTGTTGGATATGTCACAGGTTATAAGATATTAATATATCACTAGCCAGGGGTACCAATTATATTAGCTGAAGGGGCAGAGAATGCCGAACATATATGAAATTTCCATTAGCCGCAAAAGACACCTTAAATCTTATATTCCCTTTATATTTTAGAGCAAGTCAGGGCCAAAAATGAGTGGTTGGCGGGCCGGATTTGGCCCGCGGGCCGGCCTACGGAGAAACCTGCACCAGGGCTATCAAGGTGTCTAAAACCAATATGTATTGAGTTGTTTCAGTCCTAACTCAAGTTCCTTTTTACATTAGCATTATGACAGGAATCAAATGTCTTGGGAGTAAAAACTTAATCATACCCAAACAGGATGAAAGCTGTTGTTAAAATACAAAGAGCCACAACGATGTATGAACAATTCAGTCACTACTTTCTATACTATGTTCAATCTCAAGTTTGAGGGTGAGTCACTTCGTGCACTGACCTTTGGAATTGCAAGCATTATGCACACCCATAAGTAAAGTAGCTATTTATATCGAAACGCTTGAGCGAATACAGAGTCACGTCATGACATTACCCTCAAATACGAGACCGAATAACGTATACATGATGGTGGGGTTCAAATGTCAGACAACCGTACAGGTTGTTTTACATGCCCAGCTCCCAGGAAACCAGGAACAAGTTCCTGGATTCAGTTTATGTCTTAGGCCATGTTACAGTATCTGAAAATTGTTATGTGGCACTGGTTTTTACATTTTTTGAACACTATCACATGACTTGTTGAATCGGTAAGTGCAGAGTTAGCATGATTAGTTAATCAATAACTTTCTCTTGAATATTGATATACTCCTATTCACCTTTAGTAATCAAAGGTGCTATCCTTTGAAGTTAAATACGGAGTAAAGATCATGCAAAAAATCTCATTTTCAACGGTTTGCAAATATTCCTGGTGTTCTTGGAACGAGTCCCATGTCAAAATTGTTGAAGTGGTAAACAGAAAATTCAAGGCATTTCATTGCAAATTAAAGGCAATATCAGTAATCCACACAAGAGTCCAAAATATTATTGAAAAATTTGCACAATAAGTATTTTTCCCCAATGAAAAATAACACAAAGAGGAATAAAATGGCGGGTTCGAAGATTAGAATCGCCATTCAATTATGTATGGCAGTAAGTGTCCGTACAGACAGTAATGGGTAAAATATCCGATTTTGTCTTTATTAGACTGTTTTCAGTCTTACCACTTGCATGGTATATTACCATAGCTATACTGTTACAAAAATGTAACAAGGCGGTTCTCGAAACCACAAGTGTCGCTGGTTGACGCGATCACTTGTTAAAGATGGAAGTTGGCAAAGATGATTAGAGAAGAAAATGCAATGGAGAGAAGTGTTACAAAGGTCACATGAGGTCACAAGGCCCATGAGCTCACCCCACCCTGGTACACCCTGGTATACCTATTTGCATACCAAGCCGAGTATCACCCCCCCCCCGGAAGGTTCAATGGCAAGAAGATGCGCACCATAAATGGTTTCGTGCAGTGAATTAATTTTGCATATCCGATACGGTTTTCAAAAACATAGCGATTACGCTGATTTTTGCATATCAATCAGCTCATTTGCATATGTAATTTGCCGAAATATGCCCAACATATAATCAGTCAAGAATCTTACCCCGCTTCCTTCCACCAAGTTACTCATTATACGCCTTACGGAACTCCAGATAACGTGCACACAATCCTTGAGGGGAAAGGATTATCATTTTGACCGGCCAAAATAAGCTAATTAATTATTCAGAAATGCAATAATGCAGCAAACGCTACACATAGTATCGCGGCACCTCACTCTATCCACCCGACAAAGTGTGAGAAATCGGGCATAAAGTTTAGCCAGCAGAGCATTTCCAAATAAGGTTAACCGAAAGGTCTGAAAAATATGCAAATAAGATAATTATATTCATGAATTGCAAATAAGGCAGCCAAACAACACATAATATTGCGGCACCTCACTCTATCATCCCTATAAAGTTTGAAGTAAATCGGGGATGCGTTTAGCCTGCAGAGCATTTTTTAAAATGTTAAACGAACTGTTCTGAAAAAAATGCAAATAAGCTAATTAATATTCATGAATATGCAAAATGCAGCCAAAACTACACTTAATAGTGCGGCACCTCACTCTATCATCCTATCAAGTTGAAGTAAATCGGGGATAGCGTTTAGCCTGCAGAGCATTTTTAAAAAAGGTTAACCGAAAGTCTGAAAAATATGCAAATAAGCTAATAATATGCATAAAAAACTTTTTATGTAAAAAAAATGCAGCCAAAACCTACACATAATATGCGGCACCTCCACCTATCATCCTATCAAGTTTAAAGTAACTCGGGGATAGCGTTTAGCCTGCAGAGCATTTTAAAACAGGTACCGAGTCAACGGACGGAATACCGACGGACATACGGACACACAAATTTGGATAGTATGTGCTTCCATGAACATTGTTCAGGCCGAAACAAAAATCACATCGTTCAGGCGACACAAAAATCTTATTTTTTATAATTTTTTTTTTTTTTTTCAATTTCTGATTTCGCAAATTACTTATAGTACCTTTAACAAATGCTTCCTCATTAAAGATACAATATTGTGATTTTTATTGTCTTGTGTAAAAACAAATGCACTTTCAGATCTTGTCGTTCAAATAAACAACCCCCCCCAAATCAACTTTTTGATAGTACACCTATACCAAGTTCTGCTCGTCTCTTACCCAGACTTGGTGGCTTGTCCCTACGCGGCATGTATAATGCGAATCTCGCCCAAACAAGTCTGGTGGAGTTCGTTATGAGCCCATTGCTGATTGCGTTGAAAAAATCTCCAGATATTGTGATGGCCTTTGTACGAAAGTGGGCTTGAAAAACATTGCAAGAAAGTCTTCAAAGTTGTTATGCTGTGATTGCATTTAGTAAGTTTACTCTAGGCCCTGTTTGAATATGATGAATGAACTGCACGTTGTTAAACAATCAGCCAAATGGAGCACTCCCTATAGCTGACTAATCGGCGATCGACTGAAACGAAATTCACCAGACTTGTTGTGGAGAGTATTCGCAGTATGCATTCCGCAGGACACCCACAAAGTACTGGCCACAAGTTTCTGATTTGAGGAGGAATGTCCGCCCCATTAAATTACACAGCATCAGGATGATTGGCAGAATATGACATTTGTTTACATATCTTTGTTTGAGCTCAAAATATATAGTCCCACTGTTCTACAGAAATCATACAATTGTCATTTTACCCTGTAAAACCACATGTCTATTACTCATGTATTCCACATTTAATAACCAAAAGCACCACTAAGTCTTAATCCAAAATTGCACTTTCTTTTTTTGCATGGCAGTTTTAAGCAAAGCTGCAGAGAAAACACACTAGGAGAACACAAATAAAAGAAAATTCTTAAAAAAATCACCTTTTTATACCCAATTTCTGCATACCCTTCGGCCTTCTTGCTTGGGTACTCAATCTCGTGTCTATCACTTTCCTGGTACTACACTTGTCGTAACAACCTAATCAGCTAATCAATTTGAGCGCCACCAGCCCCAAACACAGTTATCTAAAATTATGAATGTGAGATTCTATTGAAGTGAAAGTTAGTTTTGATACTGTATAATTTGTACTGCATTTGGATATCAGTTATAGTCATGTACTGCATTTGATTATCAGTTATACAGCATTTTACAATATTTTATACTGCATTTGATATCATTATATTGTATACGCATTTTACATCATCTACACTGCATTTTGCATCATTTATACTGTTTCCATCATTTATACTGCATTGTTTGAGTTGCAATGTATGTTAATATAGGGACTTATGAAGCACTGTAGATTACCAAAAATATATATGCACAACACACGTAAGAAAAAAGTAAAAACCACTATTCATGGGCACTCCTAAACTAGAAAATTTGAAAACAAGGACACTGATTTAAAGACACTATCAGTGGATTTGAAACATATTTGAAATTTGCAGGAATAGCTTCAAAGTGAAGGATAAGTCTGTAGAATTCTCATAAGTTACCTTTCCAGCTGTAGAATTGACAGAAAAAGTAGAAAAACGGGCAGTGTTCCAAGATACGATCTCCATTCAATTAAGTGGGGTCGTAAGGTCCGAACGGACAGTAAGGACTAAAATCTTTTGATTCTGTCCTTATTAGGTGCTTCTGGTCTTATCATTTGCAGGTTATTCGGGGCTCTCAGTGTGCCAGATGGGAAATGGTGTTAACGTTTATGTTTGAAGCGATTTCTAGACCAAAAATTTTGCGTAGATAAGAAAAAAAAATAAAGTGGTTTGATAAAATGTGCACAAAGGGTATTTCCCGGGGGTGCCCTACAAGGGTCGTCCGAAATTAGGGTGAGTGTTCCAAGTCCAAGTATGGTGATATAGTACAAATTATATGTTTTGGCATGACAAAGTCAATGCGCTACCTTTTAAAAAAAAAAATTTTCCCCCAATATGGATGCCTTCTACCTCAAATCCCAAAATGGCGGCCAAAAGGGCGCATCTTAAAAGTACTGTAGGCCCACATTCCAATCAAATTCAATGATATTTTAGTTATAACATCTGTTTTTGAAACAAGAAAAATCCATGAGCCTACTTCAAAATCCAATATGATGCCTGCTACCTCAAAATCCAAAATGGCAGCCAAAGGGCATATTTTAATAATTAAGTAGCCTCCTAGCCATATCCCAATTCAATGATATTTGATTCTGGTTGCTTGTTGAGGTATGAGGAAATGTTGTGTTACGGTGACCCTCGGGCCACTGGGCGGTAATTCTGTCCGTTTCTAATGGAAAACACAAAAATTACAAATTTCTTCTATAGTAGTCGATTTTGCCATTAAGATTAGGCAACATCCATACCAATACATGGGGCCAAACATTCAGATGATATAAAAAAAGTTTTTTTGGAGGGCAAGGGGCAATCAGCTGTTGGAGCTCATTTATAATGACAAAACAAGAATAAACCAAAAAGATCAACGGCCGACACAAAGTTTGAGCGTTTCTTCTGCATCTCTGTAAAATTGAGGTGTGAAATTTCATTGCAGGCGATATGATTTTTCATAACCAGTTACACCTCATTTCTATGGGAAATAGGCAATATAGAGGGCGCTATAACATACAAACAAGGCCAAAACTCGTATATGCCCCGCCGAATGTCGCGATCACTGAACATGAGGTATAAATGACAACTACAACACCCCACCCCCTCCCCAATGAACCACGCAAAAAACCCACCCCTCCCCAACACCCCGCAAAAAACCCACCCTCCCTCCCCAACACCCCACAACAACATCCCCTCCACATAGTAGAAGTCTCATGTAGCGAAGAGGGAATTTTGAATATCCGACGTTACTGTTTCAGAGATACAGCAAATGATGCTATGAATTAGCTCATTTGCATACAGACGCCGCATATATATCACATGATTGCATATTGCAATCCCTTATGCATAGTAGTCTCATGTAGCAACGGAATTTTGAATAATTATCCAACGTACCGTTTCAGAGAAAACAAGCAATTAGTGCAATTTAATTGGCTCATTTTGGAATACCTATGCCACATCTATCCAAAAGTACTTTCATATGCTAAAATGAGGTTGCCCCATGCATATTATTCATGCAGTGCAGGAAGTTTGAGTATCCGATGTACAGTTTGAAAATATAGCCAATTCCGCTGATTTTCTGCATATTAATTAAGCGCATTTGCAACTAAATTACCCAGAAATATGCCAAAATATAATAAGGTGAAGAACTCTTTCAGCCCGCTTCTTCCACCAAGTTACATCATTATACGCCTTACAGAACTCCAGAAAACTTACAAAGCCTTTGCAGGAACATTTTTCAAAATTATGCCAATTAGATAGCCTATTTTACGCCAAAAATCTAATCACGTCAAGAACTCTAACCCGCGTCTTCCACCATGTTGCATCATTGTCCCCTTACGGAACTCCCAGATAAATCGTTTTTGGTACAACATGGGGTTGTTAACATTTTATCACCGACGGTAAGTACGGTCCGGACGAAAGGACGGACGAACAAGGACGGACGATGTTTGTACTTGTTTGCGTCAATAACCTTAGAAATGTTCTCGGTAGGTGTCTACGACCGAATCCAGTGAAAATTGAGAGAAATTTGTTATCATCAAAAAAATCTCCTCCTGTCACTTTAAAATTGTTCTAAAAAAAAAAAATAAGAGACAAATGTGCATGGACTCAAAAAAAGCAGCGAAAGCTCAAGCCTTGGGACAGAGACTCTAGATTCCAAAAAACCCGAACACAAGGTTTCCTTTTCAATTGTGAAGATGAATTTTCAGTGAATGGACCTTATTTGACCTGTTTAGGGAGTGAAACAGCCTATATAAAGTATGTGGGCAGGAATGCATATGGCAACGATTTTTTATCTACAATCTCTCCATTAAGACTTTTTACGCCACCAAAATGACTCCTAGATGATTTATTACCACAGATGGAATGTACACCAATGTCAAATGGCACCTGGTTAAAGTGTATGCCAGTACACATGTATTGTTAAAAGTTTCTAAAACTTTGTCCCATGATATGACTGCAAGTGATGTATACAGAAAGGTATGGTATTGAAAGGCCCGGGGACCCTACTCTGATGGAGAATGGCACCTTCTTCTCAGACAGGGATGGGAGGAGACGTGAGAGAGAGAAGAGAATCTCATTCTGCCACCAATTCCTGCTCAGTAACATTTTGCCTCACTTCTACTAGAGATCGAGAGAGATCGGAGATCATTGAGAGAGCAGGGAGGAGAGGGGGGGGGGTGGGTGGGTGGGTGGCGGGGGTGGGTGGGTGGTTGAGTGGTGTGGTGAGTGAGGAGTGAAGGCCGGAGAGCAGAAGAGGAGTGAGAACAAGTGGGTAGCATGACTTCCCCTGTCTTAAAGCTTGTAGGATGTCCCCCCTCCTTCACAAACCTTGCAACATCAATAACATTGTTATACAGAGCACGAAGCACAAAATGCATGACCCAATTGAAAAATGAACAATATAAACAAAACGAACAGTCATTTTATTGTTTATGGGAAGGTAACAATATAACAAATGTTTCCGAATTTACAATAGAATATTTTGAACAATGTAACCATACAATGAAAAAAAGAACTTGATACAAAAAAATACTGGAAATATAATAATGCTCTTAATATTGCAATACAATCTATATCTAATATTTACAATTACATGTACCTACTTGTACGTACCTAACAGGGTGTCAAAAAAAGAGGCTTCACCTTACTAAGCCAATGATTTGTATGATTTTGTATGCATGTTCGTATGATGAAGTAATCGCATGATTTGGGGACTTGAAAGCTTGAAGCATTCTCAAGCCTCAACCCAGTGAGTTATGGGCGGTGTAAGGTAATGAACAAAAACAAAAACATTTCTAAAATGGGTCCAGAACTTTAAAACAGTCTATTTGATGACGAGTTGCATGACAATTACCCAATATTATTGCATTATTTTGGGCATGTTCGCACTAGCGCTGAAGCTTCTGACGCTAAGACAACAGATTACATACATGACAATGAATTGATCACATTCTAATGACATTTTTGAGTGGTTTTAGAGTCAAGAACTGTAACCTTTCATTAAAATTAAATTACAAAAAATAAACCAGTTTGATACACTGGGTTGATGTGGGAATTTGATTCAATTCACACATGAATAATGCTACCATAAGGTCTTTTCCGATTCCATAGAAACCACTATAGCTAGTAAGTAAAATCTCAATCCCTGTGGCACCCAGTTCAGTAGCTTCCATTCACTAGAAAGAAAATACAGCCCCTGGTTTTTGGTATGATAATGATACCCAGATCACACAAGGTCAGTTCATGTCAATGCATATACAGGTTGCAATGCACTTGAACTGCGTAAACTGTGTCCCCTGGTGGATGAGCATATTGTAACTCATAGGATTCGCTCTTACAGGTAGAAAGAAATGAAATTGATGGAAAAGACATCATACACACCCCGGGGGGGGGGGGGGGGGCGGGGGCGGGCCAACTTGTATTCGAAAGGTGGATATGATGCCCTGTTGAACAAGGACTTTCAAAATGCACCCTAAAACACGTATTTTCACCGACTAAAAAACAGCTAAAAAAATACCCTAAACAAGTATTTTTACTGTTTTGATACCCGCAGTGCATTTGGAATCGTCAATATACCTGATGTACCTGCTTTGCTTTACTTCTCAAGGTTCAGTCATGATACAATATTTTGATTGATTTTCGTCCCTGCTTAATGAGATATAAATGGACAATTTCAGGGTATTTTAAGTAAAACAGACCCTTTTTTTCCTTATTTTGCGTTTTTGACACCCTACCGATGGTACGCGCGGACATCGACTGTGGAATACAACAAAAATACACCCTTTTTACGCCGTTTCTTGTTCACGCATCTTATCCAACTTTGAATACACGGGGCCCCCAACGGGTACCAACACCAAAATGACTATGCTCAGATGGTTACCTCACAGGTAGGAGTCATATGAACTGGGTATCTGCAAACAACACTTTAAACCCCACCCAATCATACATAAGAGGGAAAATCCGAATTCAATCCAGTACGTGTCAAATTGATTTTGGTCCATAAATCTTTCCATTCATTATGGATTTAATTGTTTATGTTGTTGTAGTACACGCCCCCCCCCCCTAAGGTTGATACACAGTGGTTTGCTGAGCATTTTTTTGTGGATATGTCACAGGTTATAAGATATTAATATATCAACTGCCAGGGTTTTACCAATTATATGAGCTGACGGGCCACGAGTATGCCGAACACGTTTGAAAGTTCCCTATTTGAGCGCCAAATACACCTGAAATTCTTAATCCTTTATAATTTAGAGCAGCCGAGGGCCAAAAATGAGTGGTTGGCGGGGGCTTGGCCGCGGGCCACACCGCCGCTCTATTTGAGAAACCCGGACCACAGCGGGCTACCTCAAGTAGTCTAAACACCACCTATTTATAGTTTGTTCAGATGCACATAACTCAAGTTCCTGTTTACATTAGCATTATGACAGAATCAAATGTCTTGGGAGTAGTAAAAGTAAAAACTTAAAGACCACTATCAGTGATTGACAAAAATATTTGGAATTTGACAGAAATAGAAGAAATAGCTTCAAAGTGAAGGATAAGTCTGTTGGAATTCTCATTTAAGTTACCTTTTCCAGCTGTAGAATGACAGAAAAAGGAAGAAAAGGAGGGAAAACGGCAGGGGGTTACCAAGCTACGATCCACATTCAATTACGGGTTGTAGGAAGTGTCAGATCTACGAAGTAATGACTCTAAATTTCCGATTCTGTCCTTATTAGGTTGCTTCTTGGTCTATCTTTGCAGGGTATGTTAGGATACCTGTATTTGTTACATACATGTAAAAATCTGATCTTTTTTGATGATTTTTTCGATATTTTCTATTGGCAAATCACTGATGATTAGTGTCTTTTACTCATACCCAAACAGGGATGGGATGACAGGTTGTTAAAATACAACAGAGCCACAACTTATTGTATGAACACTTCAAGGCCTATTTCATACGAGGTTCTAAATCTCAAGTTGAGGGTACGTCATTCGTTGCATGACTTTGAATGCGCATTTCTGCACACCAATAAAGTAAAGGCCACTCTATCGAAATGATAGAGCAAAATCCAGAGTCACGTTCTGACATTACCCTCAAACAAGGGACAGAATAAAGTTACATGATGTGGTGTTCAAATGTCAGACCACCTTGTACAGGGTTTGTTTTACCTGACCAGTCCCAGGAAACCAGGAACAAGTTCATGGATTCAGGTTTTAGGTCTTAGGCCATTTGCGTAGGTCTGAAATTTGTCATTATTTTGGGTTTGTTACATTTTTTGATACACTATCACATGACTTTTCTGAAGATGTAAGTGCAGAGTTAGCATGATGTTAATAACTTTCTCTTGTAATATTGATAATCCTATTCACCTTTATGTAATAAATGTGCTATCACTTTGAAGTTTAAATATGCAGATATAAAGATCATGCCAAAAATATCAATTTTCAAGTTTGCAATATTCTGGTTTTCTGGAACCGAGTCACATGTTCAAATTAGTTGAAAGTGGTAAAACAGAAAATTCAAGGCAATTTAATTGCCAATTAAAGGAACTAATCAGTAATCCACACAAAAAGAGTAAAAATATTATTGCAAATTGGCAAAATAAGTTATTTTCCCTGATGAAACAGACACAACAAAGAGGAATAAAATGCAGTGTTCAAGATATGAATCGCCATTCAATTAAGTATGCAGTAAGATGTCCGTAACAGACAGTAATGGTAAAATATCCGATTTTGTCTTTATTAGACTGTTTTTTCAGTCGTACCACTTGAATGGTCTATTACCATAGCGATACTTGTAAAAAATGTGTACACAAAGGCGGTTCTCGAAACCACAAAGTGTCGTCCTGGTTGCGCGATAACGTGCCTTAAAGATGAGTTTGGCAAAAGATGATTAGAGAAGAAAGAAATTGCACTTTGGATGATTTCGATCCCTGCTATGAGATATAACATGACCCCAATTTCAGGGTTAAGTAAAAAACATACCTTTTTCAATATTTTGCTGTTTTTGACACCCTAAAAGAAGTACGCGCGTACATTCGCCTGTTGGAAAAGACACCTTTTACGCGTTTTCTTGTTCAGATCATAGTCCACATTGAATACAAGTCGGCCCCCAAGGGTACACAAAGGTACAAGTCACATGATGTCACCAAGGTCAACATGGCTCACCCTACCTGGTACCCCTGGTAGACCTATTTGCATACCCAAGCCGCATTGTATCAGGAAGTTTCAAATGGCCAAAGAAGATGAGCCCATAATGGGTTCGTGCAGTGAATTAAATTTTGCATATCCGATAACCGTTTCAAAAAAAACAAAAAACATTAGCGGATTACGCTGATTTTGATATTAATTCAGCCATTTGCATATGTAATTTGTACGGAAATATGCCCAACATCCAATCGGTCAAGAACTCTTTAACCCGTTACACCAAGTTACACATTATACGCCTTACGGAACTCCAGATAAACTTGCACACAATCCTTGCGGGAGGAAAGGATTATATTTTGAACGGCCAAACAAAATAAGCTATAAATATTCAGAATATGGAAATAATGCAGCCAAAAGATACACATAATATTCTGGCACCGCACTCTATCCCACCTACCAAGTTTGAGTAAATCGGGAATTAGCGTTAGCAGAGCGCATTTCCAAAAAGGTTCCACCGACATGTCTGAAAAAATGCAAATAAGCTAATTAATATTAATGAATATGCAAATAATGCAGCAAAACCTTACACATGAAATTGCGGCACCTCACTCTATCATCCTATCAGTTTGAAGTAAGGGGATAGCCGTTTAGCCTGCAGAGCATTTTTAAAAAAGGGTGGTTAACCGAAATGTCTGAAAAATATGCAATAAGCTAATTAATATTCATGAATATGCAAAAATGCAGCAAAACCTACACATAATATGGCGGCACATCAACTCTATCATCCTATCAAGTTTGAAGTAAATCGGGGATAGCGTTTCGCCTGCAGAGCATTTTTAAAAAAAGGTTAATCCGAAATGTCTGAAAAATATGACGCAAATAATTAAGCTAATTAATATTACCAATGAATATGCAAATAATGCAGACAAAACCTACACATAATATTGCGGCACCTCACTACTCATACTATCAAGTTTGAAAGTTTAATCGGGATAGGCGTTTGAGCCTGCGAGCATGTTTTTGTAAAAAGGTTGTAAACCCGAGGTCAATACGGACGGACATTACCGGACGTGTGACATACGGCGACACACAAAAATGGACCTGTTATGTGTGCTTCCATGAACATTCGTTCAGCGACACAAAAAAACAATTCGTCAGGCGCACACAAAAATCTTATTTTTTGATAATTTTTTTTTTCAATTTCGGGATTATGTATGGAGATTTAGCCAAATTAACTAATAGTACCGTTAACAATATGTTCCTCATTAACAATAACAATATTGTGATTTTTATTGTCTTGTGTACAACCAAATGCACTTTCAGATCTTGTCTTTCAAATTACACAACCCCCCCCCCCGCCCCCCCCCAAATCACTTTTTGATAGCTTACACTATTCAAATGTCTGCTTATAGTCTCTTACCCAGTACTTGGTGGCTGTACCTACGGGTATGCGAATACTCGCCCAACAAGATGGGGAGTCGTTTATGGGCTCGTCGCCGATTGGTTGAAAAAATCTCCAGATCTTGTGATGCCTTTGTACTAAAAGTGGGGCTTGAAAACATTGCAAGAAATTCTTTAAAGGTGTGATGCGGGTAGTTTGACATTTTGTATAGTTTACTCTAGGCCCGGTATGAACGATTGTGAGATGAACTGAACAGGTTTGTTAACAATCCGCCAAATGGTAGCCACTCCTATAGCGGACAATCGGCGATCGACCTGAAACGAAATTCACCAGGCTTGTTGGGGTGACCGTATTCACTATGCGTACCGCAGGACACCCACCAAGTACTGGGACACAACGTGTTATGATTTTTGAGGTAGGAAGTCAGGACCGAATTGAACTTTACACAGAATCAGGATGATTGGTCAGAAATTAGACATTCTGTTTAAAATATTTTGTTTGAGCTCAATAATATATAGTCCCACGTTCTCCAGAAAGTTCATACACTTGTCATTTTACCCTGTACAAACCAAATGTCTATTACTCATGTATTTCCACATAACTAAACAAAACCCATAATTCTAATCCCAAAATTGCACTTTCTTTTGTTTGTTCATGGCAAAGTTTTAAGCAAAGCTGCAGAGAACACACACAGGAGGAAAAACAAAATAAAAGAAAATTCTTAAAAATTGCACCTTTTTAACCCCAATATTCTGATACCCTTCGGCCTTCTTGCTTGGGTACTCAATCTCCGTGTCTATCACTTTTTCCTTGTACTACACTTGTCGTTAACACCTACATCAGCTATAAATAATTTTAAGACCCCCAGCCCAAACAGTTATCTAAAATTTATGAATTGTGAGAAGATTCTATTGAAGTGAAAGTTAGTTGTGATAACTGAATAATTTGTACTGCTTTGATATCATTATGTCCATGTACTGCATTTGATATCATTTATCCAGCATTTTTACATCATTTATACTGCTTTTATATCAGTTATTGTATAGCTGGCATTTTACACATTGATAGAGCATGTGATTAGCATTTTTACTAACGCATTTTACATCATCTAACACGCATTTTTTGCATCATTTATACTGTTCATTCATCCATTTATACTGCATTTGTTGAGTTTTGCAATGTATGTTAAGATACTGACTTATGAAGCACTGTAATTACAAAATATAAATAATGCCCAACAAAGTATAAAAAAGTACAAAACACTATTTCATGGGCACTCCTTACACTAACCCAAATTTTAAAAAACAAGACACTGATTTAAAGACACTATCATGATTTGAAAATATTTGAAATTTCAGGAAATAGCTCACAGTGAAGGATAAGTCTGTAGAATTCTCATAAGTTTTCCAGCTGTAGAATTGACAAAAAGAAAACGGCAGTGTTCCAAGATACGATTCTCCCTTCAATTACGTGTTGTAGTAAGTGTCCGAACGGACAGTAAGTACTAAAATCCTTCCGATTCTTCCCTTATTAGGTATTGCTTTCTGTCTTATCATTTGGCAGGGTATGTTTAGGCTACCTGTCCTTGTTACCTACATGCAAAAATCTGATTTTGATGATTTTTTCGATTTGCTATTTAGCAAATCACTGATAGTGTCTTAGGGGCACATTTTCAAGTACAAAGCCAAGTCAACAGCTAGGCATGCAGTTACTACAGAGAGATGGTATTTTTCAGACAAAGGCTACGCATTTTCCTCATCAAAAGGAAGCGTTTGTTTTTAAGTCATTTACTATGGGCACTTCCCATGGTAATGTCACCGTGTAACATCCATGAACATTTTCCTAGATCTTATATCTTGTTAATAACTGGAGTTTATTATCTGAATATTAGCTTTAATTAAACAATAAGGAGCTGCACTAAGCAACACAACTCTAAGTTATCAATTAGGAATGAGTACGTGTTGCAAATTCAACATTTAAACCCACGACGTTTCCTCCACAAATTTACGTCCATCATGACACTATTTTGATGGTGTTTCTATGCTATAGGTGAATGTTTATCCCTACTTTTAATTCAAAGTAGATAATGTGTTGTTGTGTTACATATAAAAACAGGAACCATAAAGCTTGAGGTTGCAAAAGAGAGCTTTTGTAATGAATGTTGTCAAAAAAATGCTTATCCTTCTCAAGATGTCCATGACATTCCTCAATCATTGGGAGTTCCTAGAAATTTTATATTAAGGTGATTGGGTCATGTTAGCTGCGCGCACTAGTCCCCAAGCAGATATTTCTGCCAAATTGTGACTTATCGTTCCCTCCTGTCCGCATCGCGTAAAAACCCACCCTTTCGTACACTGTACATCTTCCGAAGATAGCAACCACCTTTGTCCTTTACCTGTTTCCAATGAAGTACATGCCAGTATGCCCTTTGTTTCCACAGAATTTAAAAATGCATTATAAACAAAACTTGAGTCAAGATTATATTTCTACTTATAAACGTCCATCAAGTAACTAAATATCCTTCTTTTTTTTTCCGAAAATATCAGTGTCATTTTACCGAATTTCAGGCAGTAAAAGTTCTTAAATGACATCCTTATTATTTTGCCTCGTGTAAATTCCAGGAATATCGGAACAATCACATTTTAAAGTACACTTTAATGTAGATATAAACATTTTTTCATATTCCAAACAGCATTATGGCATGTAAAACGCTAATTTACTAAAACGAAGGATAATTCAGGAAATTTACGGCAGGGAAATAACCGTAAAATCAAAAGGACTTTTTGATTATCTTTTCGTGAAGATTTTAACTCAATTCTTGAATTTTCATAATCATTTTAAAACATTGACGAAGTGATGCAAATCTTAAACGCCTTTCAACTGATACAAGCTTTATTTTTACATTTCGCTTGGTTTTTTCTCTCTCAAATCAAAAACTACAGAATTTTTGTGGCCCAGCCCATTAACAGCATTGGCCGACACTTGGCATAAAACAGTAGACGTAACGAATGCATGCCATAGGCCTATATTTTTTTCATTTTTTAGAACAAAAGACAACTTTTATTAATAAATCTTTTTAACTTCGTAAAAGGAACGAATTTTGACCACTAAGTATTATAAGACATTGCTAAGATGTATAGGTAAAGGCCATATTTGTCCAGCTAATACTGGTTTCAGATTAGCCTACACACGCTTACAATGCATTCAAAATCACAAATCTGACACGCCCTTGTTTCCCATTTCTCACCTTTCCATAAACCTTTTTTCTTCCCTTTCTTACCATATTCTTTTTTAAATTGATTCTCATCATATATCACAAACAACATATCAATATTAAGAGAAAAATTACAAAGGGAAACAAGTCTCATAAGTTTTAATCAGTGCGACCATTTGGCGCGCCTGTTTTTGTTCGCGTGTCAGCTTAAGCGTTTGCCACTGCGTGACCCTTGTGGCGTTGTACGCACCTCACTATCGCGTTGGTAATTTTAGACTACTAACTGCCTTATTTTAAAAAATAACATAAAAAAAAAGTCGTTCGTTACCCTCTTTTTCTTTAGTAATCGACAGATCTTGTTAGTCGCAACTTTTATTAAAATTAGAATTTTTCTCAAAACGAGTTCGGTGACCCCATATTTATTTCTGATATTTGACGTACAATCGCTAAAAGTTCATTTATACGAAATCTTAACAAAATCTATCGCACGATCTATCGTGACCCAATCACCCTTAAACCTTAGAATGTCACTAACATTCCCACAAACAAATTTTAACATCCAAAGCATCTGGTTTATTGGAATCCTTTTGAATACCGAAGGTGGATAAATACTAAGCGTCCATGACGGTGAAATTGCCCATATGTGACCCACTCCTACACACCCAGGAACATGTCGCACTTGTTCCTCTTTGATCAAAGCCTGTCAGAAATCATCTAATCTCCCGTTCATTTTATTGCATTTTATTTACTCTTCCTAGCAAAACTTTTGAACCAATCTACGTTAGAGTCCCCCTGACACAGTGAAAATATTGCACCATAAAAATACTGATTAACATAGTTGTGCATAATGTGACAAAATATTACTGGAATCTTTTGTGCAAAAAGAGATGCAATTCCTGCATATCTGAAATTCCGGTCATAGCAATGACACACTAATACCAATAATTTTGTCAACAACCAAAAAAATGAAAATCACAAAAACTTCTGTATGCACATATTCTAGCTACTGCAGTGCTGTACTGCCGTGTGAGGATTTTTTTATAAGGTTTGGTCACGAGAAATTCCGTTTAATTATATGGTAAAACAAAAACAAAAAGAAAAGTCCTAGCAGAAGAAAGGGAAATATAATGTCACAAGGAACGATGAAACAAATCAGATTCTGAACAAGTGCAAATTTCCTCTAATTAATCTAATTCCATATTCTTCAGGAAATAAAAAGAACTGTGTCTTCAATTTTTAATAAGAATGAACAGATTGCGCTGTTGAACTTCATATGTTTTAAAACAACTGATAAGGTGAATATTTCATGGGCTTACTTTATTTACATTACTGAACACAGTTTGCATTAATTAAATGTCGGTTTTTCATCAAACTGACTGTGGTCCCCCTTATGAATTTCTGGCCTTTAAATATTTTGGACGCACATTTGCTTAAGGAAAGTGCAAAATAAGAAACACAATAACCTTACTAATAATACAGTATGTTGAAAGAGTAGTCGGAATAATGCTAGCTAAAAGTATCAACGGACTTCTAAATAAAATTGGCCCCTGGATCTGTACAAATAATAATTTAAAGTACAAGCCTCGTATACTGTTATACATTATATACAATATAATAACACGTCCTGTTAAACCTTGTTTCATCTTGGTAGTTACACTGTACAATAGTTTAAAGCCATGGATTATTTGGTTAAAATTATTATACATAGCACACAAATTTTGGTATTAGGGTGGGGAACTGGTCACCAGAGCTGTATTAATCCCCTGGCCACAACTTGCTTATCCATCAGAATCTAAGCACTATTTTGAATTGGTTACTTGGAAGATAACAGCAGTAATGAGTCAATCAAATATCTAAGACTCTTTTTATGGTTTACACAGAGATATAAAGCACTATTTTGATTTAATTCAGAGGGCTATCTATATTGTGACCTGCTGTAATATTCCAATCAGATAGATTGATCAAGTTGGTAATGCCCAAGTGATATGTGACCCAATCAGGAAAATGAGTTGGAAGTTTGTCCGGTACATACACCTCCTTACATATACCTCACCTGAGCCAGCATAAAATATCATAACACCATCATAATCCCAACTGAGAGTGTAATGGATAGGTACTTTGATGACTGTGACTGTTGTTGGAGGAGTATACAATAGTTAATACATGAATACCATGCTCATACTAACCACATTTCCTTGACCCTGTGGCTAGGCTATTTCCTCGGCATCTCACACCAAGGATTTTAGTGGTAAGACTGGCCTGTTGTGACATGCAGCCAGCACAATTTTTGTGCGAGCAGACCATATGATTTTGGTTTGCATTTTCCGTGAAAACAGCCTGGAGGCGAGACATTTCTAAGAAATCAAAGGGCATGAATTGCCTATCTCCCTACTGTTAGTAA
>JAMKCH010050497.1:0-10644 GCA_023653785.1 Ophioderma brevispina
TCCTTGCAGAAGTGGGGCTATCTGGAAGCAGATCAGGATACTACCTGTGGCTGTGGAACAGCACCACAGACAATGGAACACCTCTTGGTCTGCCCACTGCTGGAGCAACAATGCACAAACAAGGACCTTGCGGAATTCAGTGAAGCAGCCAGACGTTGTACCCATCTCTGGCTGGATCATATTTGAGAACCACAGTGTTTGGACACGATAAGAAGAATTGCCAACAATTAGGTCATATTGCTGCTCAATGTCAACAGCGTTCGGGAAACGGGGACAGGCCGACCCACGTGCCCAGGGGGAGGCCGATGACCACGATGGGCCAAGGGAGAGGGACTCGGTGGGGAAGACAGGCAGTGGCAAAAAAATCACGGCTATGGGGCCCAATGGGGAGGCCAATGACTATGAGGGGCCGAGGGAGAGGGATTCAGTGGGTGAGACCGGATGCAAGGAAGCACAAGTATGGGAGCCAATGGGAGAGGCCAGAAGAGGCAAGGGGCGGGACCCGATGGGAGAGGCCAGAAGAAGTGAGGGATCAGACGGGAGGTGCCCCATGGGTGAGTTCACAAGAGACAGGGGAGCAGGGCTGCGGGGTTCAGAGGATGCAGAGCGAGAGAGCACAGGAGAGTCTGGGGAGTCTGGCACAATGGGGCAGGATGAATTCCTTATCGACCTCAGAGGGGTCAGGTTAGGTCCAGGGGAGGGTAGTGGTGTAAAAAGTAGCTCAATTAGAGCGTTGTATGTGCCAGCTGTAATTCATGGGGAGGTGATGATGCTCTTGGTTGATACAGGTGCTTCAATAACTATACTGAAGCCTGAGCAGTATCACCTCATACCTGAAGGGCGGCGACCACAGTTACGGCCTACTAGTGGGGTAAGATTGTTGCAGGCAGATGGAAAAGAGATTAAGATTTTGGGGAAGACATTACTAGAAGTACGGGTAGGAAACTCTGTTCAGAACTTGGGTGTCACTGTAGCTGAAGTGAGTCACAGTATTTTAGGGATCGATTTCTTGACGAAGGCTGAGGCTAGTTTAGATCTGTCGCGACTACAATTAAAAATGGGTGACACCGTTGTACCCTGTAGGACTATAGACAATAAGCCTTTCTTCTCTAGGGTAGTAGCTGCAGCTGATATGAAGGTTCCAGCCGAACATGAAGTAATTATGTCATCTTATGTCGGCCCGCGTTACAGATAGTGTGGGGCCTGGTGGTATGGGTTTGTTGGAGCCAATAGATATAGGTTCACTGGTTGAAATTGGCTTATGTGTTGCGAGGTCTGTAGTAAAAGACTAGTAAAAACTGGTCTTGATACTGTTCCACAGACTTGTGAATCTTGGTCAAGAAGATAAGATTGTAAAGCGGGGAACTGTGCTAGCTAAATTGATTCCAATTGATGAAGATGATATACAGGAGGCTAGGGTGGTAACGGTGCATGGAGGGTTCCCAGGGGAAGTGACAGAACACCTTCGCGAGTTGGTAGAGAATTGTACCGTGGGTTAGGGGGTAGAAGAGAAGAATAAGGTGACCAACTTGTTAATAGAATATCAAGATGTGTTTTCAACTGGTGAGTTTGATATAGGAAGAACGATGTTGGTCAAGCAGGGTATAGACACAGGGGATGCCCGCCCAATTAGGCAACCATTGAGACGTTCATCACCTGAGCAGAGAGCACAAGTCCAGAGACAAGTAACAGAGTTGTTACACAAAGGGTTAATTGAACCTTCAGATAGTCCGTGGGCAAGTCCAGTGGTTCTTGTGAGTAAAAAGGATGGGTATAAGCGGCTATGTCTAGATTACAGAAAATTGAATGAAATTACAGTCAAAGATGCGTACCCGCTGCCACGTATTGATGACTCTCTAGATGCTTTAGGTGGCGCCAGGTATTTCTCGACTTTGGACCTTGCATCGGGGTACTGGCAGGTAGAAATGGATGAGGATGCGCGTAACAAGTCTGCTTTCACAACAACTAGTGGTTTGTACACCTGGAACGTGCTCCCGTTCGGGTTGTGTAATGCGCCTTCAACATTTGAGAGGTTAATGGATAATGTTCTGGCGGGGTTGAGATGGGAGACACAGACACTCCTAGTCTATTTAGATGATGTGATAGTATTTGGGAGAACGATTTCCGAGTCAGTAGATCGTTTGGCTACAGTGTTGGAAAGGTTCCGAGGTGCAGGGCTCAAGTTGAAACCATTTTGTTCCAGAAGGAGGTCAGTTACTGAGGGCATGTTGTATCTGAGGCTGGAATACATACTGATCCTGCAAATATTGAGGCAGTAAGGGACTGGCCGACGCCAATTACACAGACTCAAGTGCGTAGTTTCTTGGGGCTTATCTCGTATTACCGACGCTTCATACGGGGTTTCGCTGATATAGCCGCACCATTGCACAAGTTAACGGAGAAGAGTGCCAAATTTGTGTGGACCGATGCTTGTGACGATGCCTTTTAGAAGTCAAAACAAGCACTCATCAGTGCCCCGATTTTGGCCTATCCCCATGCTGAAGGTCAGTACATACTTGATACAGATGCGAGCAAGTTTGCGATTGGGTGTGTATTGTCGTAGGTACATGATGGAGAAGAAAAGGTAATCGCATACGGAAGTAAATCCCTATCGAGAGCAGAGCGCAATTATTGTGTTACGAGGAGAGAATTGTTGGCTCAGTTGGCTGACGAGACAATTTCCTCGATTTTGCAGTGGAGAGAACAGGGTAGAGAAAGGCCTCAATGGGGGGAGGTTTGGGACCAACCAGCTGCACTTAAGACCTATTGGAGCCAATGGGATATGTTGTCAGTTAAAGATGGTGTGTTGGTAAAGCGTTGGGAAAGTGATGATGGTAAGACTGTGAAGTGGTTAACTGTGGTCCCCAGAGGGCTTCGGGAAAGGGTCTTGGATGAGTTACATGCCTCCAATTCTGCTGCTCACCTAGGTCGTGAGAAGACATTGCCTAAAGTGCTGGAGAGGTATTATTGGTCTGGGATGAGTGAAGATGTGCGGGCCTACGTTCGCCGCTGTGTTCAGTGTGCTCAGAAAAAGGGTCCTCCTCGAAAGCATCGTGCACCATTACAACAGTATCGGGTTGGGGCGCCATTTGAAAGGGTGGCGATTGATGTGCTGGGGCCTCTTACTGAAACTGATCGTGGTAATGCCTATATATTAGTGGTTGGGGATTACTGGACGAAATGGATGGAATGTTACGCGATCAAGGATCAGCAGGCCGAGACGGTAGCAGAAAAGTTGGTAGATGAATTCGTGTGTAGGTTCGGTATTCCAGCAGAACTCCATTCAGATCAGGGTCGTAACTTTGAGGCAGGAGTGTTTCAGGAAAATGCAGGCTATTGAATATCACTAAGACTCGGACGACGCCCTATAATCCAAAGAGTGACGGGATGGTAGAAAGGTACAATAGGACAATAGTTAACGCCGTTGCCCTGATGATACAACCTCATCAGCACCAACGAGATTGGAAGGTACCTGCCCTATGTTCGAATAGCATATATCGCTCTAGTGTACAAGCTTCCACAGCAGAAATCAAAACGATGACAATGGGTCGGGAGGTGACTTTACCAGTAGTGGATCTAGTGGTTGGGGGTGTGCCAGATGAAAGAGAGTGTTCCACTGAATTCGAAGAGGATGTAAGCGAGCGCCTTCGTGGCATTCCTGAAAGGAGCAAGATATGCCTCACGGCTATAGCGGAGCCAGAAACGGAACTATGACCGTACCATTCATGGTCCTAAGTTCAAAACTGGGCAGTTGTGTGGTTGTACAATAAGCAAAGGAAGCCAGGGTTGACCAAGAAACTGTCACTGCCTTGGGGGGGGGGGGCCTTACTTGATTGTTACTGCTCTGTCTGATGTAACATTCAGGATACAAAGATCAGCCCGAAGCAAGCCCAAAGTAATTCACGCTGGCCGCTTAAAGTTGTACGAGGGGCCCGAATTGGTAGCATGGAAATACAAGGAGTCACTGTAGGAGATTTCAGCTGCCAGTGAAGGTGCAGGGCCGGGTTTCATCTGGCTTCGACCAGCAGCAGAGGTGCAGTGACTTCAACTTCGACCACTAGCGAAGGTGCGGGTGACTTCAGCTTCGGCCAGCGGTGATGGTGTAAGGGCTTCAGCATCGACCACTAAGACTTGTGCAGAAACATCAACTGACAGAATGAGGACCACCAGGAAAACAATTAAGGGCAAGGATGCGTCCAGAAGTCAGAGGAGCTGCCGCAGTCGAGAGGAGAGCAAGAATAATTATGCACCGTGTCGCAGAAAACAGGCGTATCCGCCAAAGACCTGCACGGTACCGTTAGGGTTAGTGTGATGTCCTTCACTAGCTAATGGGTGGGGTGGTGATCGCGGTGGTGACCGTCACCTTAAACTACGGATTGAGAAAAAGTAGTGTGGCTGCTACGGGATAAATATGTTAAGAAGATGAACCTTGGCACATTTCTAGCCGTGTCAGGTTGCTGCTATTTTTTGTGAACTGTGTTAAAGGTGATATTAGCATCAGGACTATGTCAATGCAGATGCAGATGCCTAGTGGTGATCTAGTGCAGCCACCTGACGTTTGGGCACATTCTGAGGGCATGGCCGTAGCCAGGGGGGGGAGGGGGGTGCTGGGGGTGCAACGCACCCCCAAAAATGACAAAGGTCCGTTTTTTGATGTTGAAGGTCCGCTTTGTCATTTTGAAGGTCCGCTTTGTGATGTTAAAGTTTGCCGCTTGCCTAAATTTTTTTGTTGTAATGGTTGTTCTGCATGGTATATGACTGACTAACCTGTGGTTAATACTATTGCATACACTGTTGTTGTTATTGTACTGTTTTTGGACGCTGCGATGATGTCATATTCCTTCCCCCCCCCCCCCCCCTTCAGAATGTGGAGACGATGGTGAAAAAATTGGGGTCAACGCGAGCGAAGCGAGCCGAAAAAAAATTGGTTTGTTGGTACGCAAAAGGTCCCCTTCTGGCAAATCCGCACCCCCCACATAAATTCCTGGCTACGGGCCTGTCTGAGGGTGACCGATTAGAATGAGAATTCTGGATATTGCCCTGGACTACGACTTCCTCACTAAGTCATCGACTGCCGGCCGGCAAACTCTTTTGACATTTCTTGACTATGGGCTGCCATGTTACAGTGGATCAACTTCAACGACGACATGAGGTACTCAACTGTATTCACCAGGAACTTCTGAAGGATGGCAGAGACTTCCAGACAGCTTGGCACCAACGACACAACAGAGACTGAGTCTTTGGGTCTTCAGATGAGCATATGTAAAGGTGTCAATTTGACACGGTTGAAGTGTCAGAATGACACCTTTAGGGTATCAGAATGACACCTTTAGGGTATCAGAATGACACCTTTAGGGTATCAGAATGACACCTTTAGGGTATCAGAATGACACCTTTAGGGTGGGTGTCAAGCCCGAATGACACCTTTGAGATCTCAAAATGAGACCCCAAAGGTGTCATTCTGGCTTGACACCCTAACAGTGTCATTCTGACATCCTAAAGCTGCTATTCTGACACCCTAAAGGTGTCACCTGACAACCTAATTGGGTCATATGACACCCTAAAGGTGTCAGGTGTCATTCTGACACCCCAAACGTGTCAAATTGACATCTTTACATGCTCATCTGAAGACCCAAATTGGGCACCCATTTAAGTGTCATTTTTTTAGTGTTCCTTCATTGTTCTGTTCTCTTATCTCTTTTTCCTTTTATTTGCCTCTTTCAATTTCACATCCGTTCCTTAACCACTACCTCCTGGATAGTTTCCATTTTTAATTCTTTGAAAAAAATAGCACTCTCATCTTTCTGTCTTTCTGTATGTCTTGTTGTCATATCCACCCCCCTTTTACTCCCTCACGGTTCTCCTACGCCTTACAGCTCATCTATCTTTGGCATCCCCTTCCCCCCTCCTAATTTCTAATCCCCTTCCCCCCTCCTAATTTCTTTCTCGCTTAGGCGACGAAATAAACGTGTTTTAAGGGCCCGACCGACACAGATTTGCGTTTTGGAAGAATTTTTTTTTTAATTTTGCCAAAATCATGTAAAATCAGCCATTTTGGGGCGAAAATTTATAAATTTTGGCTAAATTTGTTTACAAATATATTTTCAAAAACTGCTCATTTTTTTATCACGATTTTTTTAGATTTTGGGGCTATTTTAGGCCAATTTTAACCTCCAGAGGGGAAAAATCGCCCGACCGACCCTATTTTTGTATGGTCCGCCCGCCCGGAAAACACATCGACATATTTCCATAGCACAACAGGTATACACATTTTGGTGCATGACACATGCTTTTATACGTGGATCCTGGGTTTCCTACCGGTGTGAAAGCAGATATAGTCCGGCGGGAGCCACAGTCCGGGGCTCCATAGACGATAACGGAATAAAGCGTGAATCTAATGTTGCGTAAAGAGTCAACTGAATCGATTGCCCTATTGTTCACCATTGTTCCCGGACTATGAGTACGTCGGACTCTAATTACTTCTACACCTGAAATCATTTTTTACAGAAAATTCCTATCCCACAATGCAGCAAACGATGTACGAGTAGATATATATGCATCACTCCATTGCACGCTCGCGGTTTAGTGCGCCTCCTTTAAACTACGCGCACATTTTGTGGCGCAGAAATTACAAGGCAATCAAAGTGTACTCGTTACTGGTAAAATTTTTATGTACAACGGTTTTGCACAGTTATGACAGAAAAATGACCGTATGACCCAAAACACCATAGAATATATATGCGCTGTTTATTTTATCTACTCGTACATCATTGGCATAAGTGTGTGGATAGTAATTTTCCGGTACAACTGATTTCCGGTACAAGTAATTATAGTCCTGCGTACTCATAGTCCGGGAACCATGATGAACAATAGGGCAATCGTTCAGTGACTCTTCACGCAACATTAGTTTTCCACGCTTTATTCCGTTATCGTCATGGAGCCCCGGACTGTGGCTCCCGCCGGACTATACTGCTTTCACACCGGTAGGAAACCCAGGATCCACGTATTCAACTTGGGCTGTGTTACTTTTGAAATTGACACACTGTTTATGGGATGTTGGAAGCATGACAAATGGCAACATTGTAAAATTTCCATGCAATGGAAACTCTTCTACCAACATTAGGGTACACACCACTAATTTACCCGTTTGGGCGGCCCGTCCGGCAATTATCACGCAAAGTCCGTACTTCACGAGAAAAATTCTGAGGTTATTATACTATTTGAGCACATTTTTGCATAAATTTGGTGTCTACAAATTTTTTGAAAGTGTCATGAATTCCTGAAGAAAATGTGGTTGATTTAAGCTTATTTTGCTTTTTACTGGCGGATTATCACACACGTGCATTTCCCGTTTTCGTCGCTAAATTTGAGTAGCGAAATTACTACCCTCCAAGAAATCGCTAAATAATTTCAAAATTATACGGAAAAGTGGTGATCAATTGGATATGTTATAAAAGGAAAGTCTTGCACAAACTGTGCAACTCTCATTTTCTGAAACGCAAGGTAACTCGAGATACACTTCACGATTATAACATGACTTTTCTATACAAAGTCTATGGGAGGCTAATAGTGGTGTGCACCCTTAGGAGATAACACCGCCAGGATACCGGATTGATCGCTATTGATCATTAATTTGTATGTATGATTGATGACCATTGATTTCTTTAGAGGCTGAGCAGAATGTCATAGGGGCCTTATTTAAGGAGTTCGTTTACCTCCCACTACAGAAAAAGTTTGACACATTTGGTAGTTAGTATGGACCCTCTACATCAATGCTAGGTAGGTAGTACTCTCAAATTGTGGTATCACTTTTTCAACAGGGGGCAATTTAAGTTTACACAGGGGTCAAACTTTTAAAATGACCCAATCCTGTTGAAATGTATGCCATATTGCCCATCTAATCATAAGGATTCCAAAAATGTATAGTTTGTAGCACCTACGACCATTGGTTTTGGAGTTATAGGGTAGAAAAGACAAAAATGGTAAAAAAGGTCAATCTCACTTTGTAAAGGGGTCAACATTAAAAGTTACTCTGATTATATTTTAAATACTTGCAAATTATTGCCTGAGGTAATAGGACTCCTAAAAAGTATAGTTTTGATTTTGTTAAATGTTTACTTACGGAGATAAGGGTCAAAGAAGGTCAACACCAATTGGATTATGTTGCCCTATGACCTATTTTGTCCCATAACATGGTAACTATGCATTGCAGATGGTATACAAACTATTCCTTATTTTGACACATTAAGCTAGATGAACAACTTCTTTCAATTTTACCAAAATTGGAGCAACTTCCGATTTTGACCCCCGTACAAATAGAAATTGACCTTTTTACCATTTTAGCCATTTTTACCCTATAACTCCCAAACCAATGGTCATAGATGGTACAAACTATACATTTTTGGAATCTTATGACTAGACGGACAATATGGCATACATTTCAACATGGTTGGAGCATTTGAAAATTTTGACCCCTGTGTAAACTTAAATTGACCCCTATTGAAAAAGTGATACCACAATTTGAGAGTACCACCTACCAAGCATTGATGTGGAGGGTCCATACTAACTACGAAAGGTGTCAAACCTTTTCTGTAGTGAGGGGTAAACGATGATGTTTGACCTGGGTCCCAGCTCCTCTACTTTAAGTCCAACTTGTGAATGTGAAAAAGTTTCTAATCCAATCTGTGGGATGAATTATGTTTTTTTTTTTTTTTAATTATTCTGTTTCTGGGAAGTCTTTTATTTTCTCAAATTTTGAGAAAATTTTTGGCGCTCTTGACACTTCAGAACATGATAGCTGTATTTCTTTTCTTTTTCTTTGCATGAAGTTTTATATCCACAGGTATAAGTTCAAGGAACTGACCCCAATTTTACTGCCTTTCTGAATTTGGTCAAAATTTAAAGGAACACGGAATACAAAATTGCTGAAGCAATGGGAAAATTGCACCCCTCCTTTGCACCCCCCAGAACTAAACCAAACTAACTTTTTTAGGTTCCTTTTATGACCCCAAAACATAACCAGGATGTTCCCAAAATTTAAAAGTGGCCCCAAGGGGGTTTATTCAAGATGGCGTCCAAAATGGCCGCCAGAATAGCGTTTTTCACTAAAACGTATTAAAACAAGTTATTAAAAACTTAATTGTCAAGAAGATCCAATGAGATGAAAGTCTTGGGTGATAATGAATACATCTGTGCCTAAATAATTTCATTCACATATTTTACATTCAAGATGGCGTCTAAAATGGCTGCCGAAATGGAGTTTTTTTTACTAAAGTGCATTTAAAACAAGAGGTATAAACGTAATTGTCAAGAGGTTTCAATGAGTTTCAGATGATAATGAATACATCTGTACCTAAATAAGTTTATTCACATGTTTGAAATATAAAGTGGAATTCAAAATGGCCGCAAAATGGAGCCAAAATGGCCGCCAAGTGGACTTTTCCCCATTACAAACCAATTTGATTCATGTGCTATATTACTGCCCCCACTATAATAGCAGAGGGGCTCAGCTGACTTTGTTGGTCTTGTGATTTTGTCAATAACTGTTCAGGTTGGATGGTCTTGGACCATTTCCATGTGGTTTTTCATTTTTGCCAGAAAGGTCAGCTGGGTGCTTTTGTTATCATGGTGGTTGATACACTACATTTACTGCTATGTAGTAGTTTAATTAAGAGCAGGGGCCTGCATAGCTCTGCATGGTGAGGAGTCTCTGTATGTTTCTTTCAGTCCAATCCACCAGGTCAAGCACAGGTGAAAATATAGTTAGAAGGAAAAAAAATAATAAAAACCGCCCTCCCTCCTCAGTTTTCAGAGGCTACTGCTACGAGAAACTAAAATCAATTTTAAGGGACCTAATAAAAAAAATAAAACAATTGTAGTATAGATTTTGTTCATTTCCCCCCTGATTCAGCATGTTATCTCTTCAGGAAAATTCTGGCAGTTTCTCTATAATACTGTGTGCACATGCGCACCAAAATTAGTCTGTGAACGCGGCAACAAACAGTGGTAACAAACAGTGGTATGAACTTCGACGCAAATTACGAGGCTGTGGCTCTTTAAAGCACCGGCGTTTCCTTGGAATGATCATTGTACAGCAGTGATCTTCGATAGCAGAAAGTTGATCAAGGTTTTAGCGATTTATGGCTTATTCAAATTATTGAGGGTATTTCCAAATTGTAAGTACTTTACGTAAGTATGTCTTTAGGCGATTTCTAATGAGATAAATCCTGCAAAGCCAAGGAATCACACGCGGCCGCGACCCGCGATAGCAGTACATTGTGTGTAAATGCTTTTTGATTTTGTGGAAACCCCCTGCTGCTGTTTGTTCTTGCCATGAACACATGAACATGATCTCATCGCGTTGAATGACGATCAACGTGTGTTGGCAGAAAGGAAATGTTTCATCATGGTAGCTAAGCTTTGCAACTTAGCCTAGGCTAGGTTACAGAAAAAGAAAACACTGTTCTTTGCCGGCTTCGGACAGACAGCATGGTATGGATGGGTTTTTGGTTGGAATTTTGGGGCTGGCCACTCGGCCTATTTTGTTTTACATTTGTTTTGTTAAAATTCACTATTTTTTAAAGGGAACCACCCAATCCTCAACCCCCACTGAGATTTTGGTACCATGGCATTGAAAAGCTTGTA
>JAMKCH010050498.1:0-22096 GCA_023653785.1 Ophioderma brevispina
CATCAAGGGAGGGAGTGTCGAGGTCGGTAAGAGCCAATCCCGACAGCGGCTGCTAGCGTCAAGGACGATTTTTATGTTGAAAGTGCACCAAAAAAGCAGGAAAAATATGTTTTGAGTGACATTAAAACTGCAAAATAGATGAGGCATGTTTTACGATAGATGGGGTCCATTTTCCCTGAGTCCAAATCTTCCGGATTTTACATAAAATGTGTGATTTCAAGTATCTATGTATTTTGGGGGATTTTGACCAGTTTAAATGGAAAGTTCTGAGCCAAGACACACTCAAAGTAATAAATTGGGCAAATGTAATTTTTAACCTTAAACTAACCTTTTTCTTACTGCAAATGTTTCATATTTGGGTATGACACAATATGTCCATCAAAAACAAAAGTAACATTTTTCATTAGCAACAAAAATATGATTTTTGACTTTTCTGAGAGGATTTGATTTTTTTCAAACTCACCTTTTTCAGATAAAGAAGAATTAGTATTCTGCACAGGCTACAAATTCGGCAAAGTTAACAGAATAAACCGCTGTAAAGGTGCGAATTTAAGTGGTGGCAGAATACTAAAGGCATCCCCGATAAATTTGTACAAACCAAAAATACATGTTTTCAGGAGAGATGTTACATTTATGAGACAAAAAATGGGAAAATTGTGTCCATTAAAAGTAACATTCACCTCTCAAAAAGTCTCATTAAAGGACACTATCAGTGATTTGCTAAATCAGCAAATCGAAAAATATCAAAAATCAGAGTTTGCATGAATGTAACAAGTACAGTATCCTAACATACCTGCAAATGATAAGACCAGAAGCAGCTAATAGGACAGGAATCGGAGATTGAGTATTACTGTCCGAACGGACAATTAATACAACACGTAATGAATGGAGAATCGTATCTTGGAACACTGGCGTTTATTTTTTTCCTTTTCTGTCAATTCTAACGCTGGAAAAGGTAACTTATGAGATTCTACAGACTTATCCTTCCCTTAGAAGCTATTCCGCAAATTTCAAATATTTTTCAAATCACTGATAGTGTATTTAATTCATATCTTGAAAAACACGATGAAGGCAACTCAAATTTCTACCAGATTTTGCTTTTGTGAAATTTCTTGAAGTCTTTAAAATAGGTAAAACAAAGTCTGATGAAGTGGTCCAAACAAACAATTATAATGTGTTTTCTACATAAGCATGATAAGGCCAAAATAATAGGAACCTCTCTCGTGAAAAGTGTGCCGAGTTTGCTGAGCATAACCTTTTTGTCTTATTCATTTTAACATTGGACATTATCGTATATCAGCTAACGTTTAAAAAGGTTATGCCGCTGTACAGGACTTGGTATCCACAATAAGCGAACGCCATCTTAAAAGCCAATCCACAACATGTGTCATCTTCACCGGGAGGAAATAACATAGAAAACGGGGTGGGCCATGGCCCACCCAGTAATTTTTGACACAAACAGTAAAATTCAGTATGGCCAATGATTTCCCAAAATGCCACCAGTTAATTATGACAACCCAGGAAATTATCTGGCCAAAAACAAAAATATATTTATGAAGTTGCAGTATTTCAGTTAAATTAAT
The DNA here is from genome assembly GCA_023653785.1 of Ophioderma brevispina. NCBI lineage: Eukaryota > Metazoa > Echinodermata > Ophiuroidea > Amphilepidida > Ophiodermatidae > Ophioderma > Ophioderma brevispina. The sequence goes on from JAMKCH010050498.1 coordinate 1,584, forward strand.
GAATGCTCATAAATAGTCGCTGAACAATTAAGCACTATCTGAATAGCAGTGTGTGACTCTACACCTAACCAATATGGTATCGGGTAATTGGAGTGACAAACTTTACTAAAGGCCTACACTAATTAAATGAAAATTCCCCCTTCTTAAAGGACCACAAGACAGGACGGTGTATCGTGCTTATGTAATGGCTTGGAATATGCCAAAATTACTGCGTTGGTGGATCTACACAAAATAATATCACTCATGCGGGGGCAAGTAGCAAGTAAGCCTGGTGCGAATGGAACACTAATTACAAATTGCACATACAAGGCCAAATGAAAAGCAAGTTTATTTGCAGTAAAGTATAGTTCAAAAACCAAAATGCAATTGCACATTGTTGTTATGTTTTATTGTTAGAAAACTCGTTGTAAACCATGTTGTACTGTGTAATGTAATTTATAAAAGCAAAAAATATTGACCTTTTCCAATTTTTCCTTCTCAATTTTCAATTTTGGCCTTTTTTGTCCAAAAAGCCAAATTGTTTGAATCATCAAATAAAACAAACAAAATGCAGTTAAATGGTCCAAAATTCAAATGACTTTTGAGACACATTTGTTTTGGTCCGTTTGTTTTTGCATCTCACTCTAGTAGACTACTTAAAATGATCATTTCTGTTTACACGATTACCAAAAGCTGCTCTCCAAATAAATGGACTAAAGCTACTGAGCAGCATATCACCATTCCAAATGAATATGAGTATGAAAAACATGTGGATTTGATTTATTGGACTTCCGGGGCAAGGGGGCCCTCAATATTGCATATGATTTGTATGATGTAAGTGAACGGACAATGAATTAAGGCTCACTCCGCTGGGAAGGGGAAACATAATAATTTGCAGTCAAAGTTAGATTCAGGAATGAATAAATAAAAAAGAGGTGTAGAAAAGAGCAAATATTGATGTAATAAAAAAAAAAAATTAATATTAATATATTGCCATGAGTTAATAAAAGGGGTATTGTTCAAATTACTTTTGATCGGGCTGCCAGCTCAAGCGGGGGACTTCACTTAGCAACCGTTGTGTGATGGATGTGTGGGTCAATAAAATGTTAATTTTTTTTAATTGACATCAATTAAAAAGTTGAACGTTCAGATTGGAACCAAACTTGTGTCAATAGGTGAACATGGGATCCATCATATGGTAATATTGGTCAAATGTCATAATACCAAGGTCAAGGTAATGTGAGATCAAGTTGAAAAATATGCGAAAATGTTAAGTTTTTTACAACAAAAAAGTGTGTTACGGTGTTTTTAATGCCTCATTGAAAAAAGTTGAAAGTTCAATTGGAACCCCAAACCTTGGGTCATAGGTGCACCATGGGATTCCTCATATGTGATAGGTCAAAGTCATGTGTCAAGCGTCAAAGGTCATGTGAGTCAAGTGGAAAAAAATATAAAAAATGTAAAATTGACCGCATTGAATTGAAGTCAATTGGAACCAAATTGTCATAGGTGCACCAAGGGATCCTCATATGTTGATGAGTTAACGGTCATATGCCAAGGTCAAAGGTAATGGAGCGGCCCACAGCTTATATTCTTTGAATATAGCGAGCGCGAAAGCCGAGAACCGCGAAATTCTAGTTAATGTTTACAAATCTGCCACTAATAAAATTGTCAAAGGTGTGATGTTTAGTGAACATCAGAAAGCGTGTTTGTGCGATGCGTGATTTTGTAATCTTGTCACTTCCATTTTTTTTGATGTTGAATTGTGGTCGAATATCTTGGGGGATAATTGTTTAAGTAAAATTAAAAAAAAATAATAAATTGTGAATTATGAATAAAAGAATAAATGTTTAGAAAAAAAATGCATATATGTCAATCAAATCAAATTTATAAAGGAAATTTAGGTTTCTGAACAAACACCAGTTTCATCCAAATGAAGGGGTTTGGGGAAAGTCTTATTCTATAAGTTAATTGTACAATGCAAATTTATCTGAAATAAAAATTGCCACAACTGTATTATATAAATATGAAGAAGCTCATTCCAAAAGGGCCTTAATCCATTCTGGATTTATTAGGACAAGTTGAACTGGCACTACAATTTATAATTACTCTATTTGATTTGTAGGAAAAGTGATACCAGTTAAAATCATATTATATGCTAACCTCAAAACCCTCATACTTCTTCATAAAAGATTTACATCTTCAAACCTCTATTATAAGTCTGAAAATATGCAGGTTTTTGTTAAGAGCTGTTAAGCTACATGACATTTTCATGAGGTCGGCACAAACATTTGAAGGTACCAGTGAAATGCCTGTCTTCATAAATTTCATAGCTCATGAGACTCTCTAGTTATGCACTCAGTACCACCACACAAGATAGTTTTAGAATACAAATTCTCTTAAGTTGATTTGGTTGTAAACAAACCGAGAAGTTTAAAAGGTTTATGGAACCAAACAAACGGAAAAAAGCACAAACATTATTTTTTACAACATGGTTTTCTGTCGATCAGCACCATAGAGAAGCATACTAAATCCCAGGGGGACTACCATCTTGGAGGTGACACGCATATAAGGCTGTTAAGACCCCCATTTCCAGCATCGCTGTCACCCAAAGACCCATATATTTTGGAAAATGTCATTCAAAAGGCAACACATTGAAAATTTGTCCTCAAAGAGACCCCTATTTTGGGTGAAATTTTTGCAAAACTTTCCAAAAAAGACCCCAAGGGTTTGAGAAAAATGTGAAAATTTGTCACCTGGAATATCTGGGGCATTTTGGCTATAAACCCACTGTTGACCTATAAGCTTTTTGTTGTGTTTTGTTTTATATAAATAGCAAATTTGTTTGAGGAATTCTGGAAAATAAAGTTGGCCACCCCGTAAATATTTTTGCACTACTCTTCTGGCGCCGTCAATTAACTTAAGTTGGCCCCAACAGATATACACACCCAGATTTTATTTACCTCAATGTCATCTTGTGTCACCTCTTTCACACAAAAGTGTTGTGGAAGTCTACTCGTTAATGTTTGTTGATGAAAAACCAATTGAAAACCAACGAGTGTCGACCTTTTTGAATTGTTTGACCTGTCAAACTCTGAAACTGCCAACCACTCACTCATGACAGTTATGGAGTAAAAGAATTTCTGAATTGAAAATGCATCCGGCGCTTATACATGTTTTCGCGTTTGGATGAAAAATGTGCGGATTTTGTTTGTAGTATTGTAGATGCTACCGAGTCCTGTTTTAAGGTAAGGTTTGTAATTCTTGACTATGTCAGATGACATTAAATTTGGTGTTGGTAGTCCCTGTTTATACCCACAGCGGCATAAACCTTTACGTTAGCTGATATTACGATAATTGTCCTTCTGTAGCAAATGTGTTTTTCAAAACTTAAAAGATGACATGAAAGCAAAAAGGTAACTGCCATGAGTGGATCTGGAAAAGCACACTTAGGGGAGCTATTTATTAACTGTGTGCACAGATTAAAGCTGATGCTCAACTATAAATGGTATAAAAACCCTATATATTTATATTAATTAGTTATGAGCGTGGATTTCCCAACTACCGGATCGCCTCACAGAAAGACTTCGGTACTACTTGTGTTTCACTTTCAGTTCCAACACAGGCTTTTCAAGTAATAAGGAGAATCTCAATTTTTTGAGCTCCTGAAAGACTGCTCAGGAGAGCTTTAGGAGCTCCGGGAGTAAGCTCTCCTCAGAAATGATGGTTGCAGTTCACGGCCCACCGTTCACGCCAAACCTAAGCCTAAGCGAAAAACCAGAATCATAAGCTATTTCTTTGTACGTGGATGTTTTGGCGGGAAAAAGTGGGCCTATTAAAAACACGATATTGCCGACTTAGAAGTGACTTTCATGTTTTACTGCAGTGTGCATTGACATTGGTAGTTTGACATGGCTCTGGTACTGGATGTCTCGCACAGTCACAGCGCAGACAACTCTTGCGGCAGGACTGCCTGTGCCACCTCATTCATGGCATCATGGTCAGTGGCGAACAAGGTCACCAAATACCACCACTTTCACAAGAATGGGCGTACAGATCTCCCTGTAAATCTAAAAGAGATGGGCATAAAAACTTACTTCTTTCGTATATCTGTCCTCGGAGTCAGACATATTGCAATATGTGTATTTTTCAATTAGACAGAACACACAATTCATAAAAATTACGCACAGTCCGCATGTAATCTCTTTAAATACATACAATGTGGTTCACTGGTTCACTTTAATCCTCATCGACTAACCAGAGCAGAAAAGCGGTCGTCATGAGACAGTAGCGGAGTCTACCACCACACTTGACTTCCCGCGAACAACGAGATCTCGTTCTCTCTAAGCGGGTTGTAGAATTAAGAGAATAAAGGGTAAAGATGTTCATGTTGATGTAAGAATAATGTGGCCGAGGCAAGTAAAACCAAAATAATGGGCGAGGCGAAGCCGAGACCCATTATTAACTGTTTTACTGCCGAGGACAAATTATTCGACATAAACAGAAAATCACACCCTTTTTTATATTCTATACCGTAAAAAAAGTAAATAACACCCGAAAAACTGACATTTCTTACTAAAAAACGTAAGGCGTTACGCTTTAGAGTGCGCGCTTTGTCTTCTCCGCGTACATGTTAGCGTGTACGCTATAGTGATTGGTGGCACGCGCAAAAAGAATGGGCGCTTTGATCACGCAATATTAGAGCGTAATCGCGAACCATTATGACAGAATAATGGGCAGTTAACAACCAATCAAAAGAGCCGCGATTTTGAATAATGGGAAGTAGAGGTAATAGTAATAGCAGTTTGAAGCTAGGGTCTAAGGCATTTATTTTTGTCGGGTCGCCGTAGCGACCCGACTATAGAAACCCCTGTTCTCAAAATTGCGATAGGAGTCTATTTATTAGCTGAAGGCATAGAGCTGGAATATTAAACCAAGAGGAGAATGCGTGTAGTATGGAATAGCCAAGCCGTAACCGTTTCTCTCACACAAGCGCGCCGTGGTTGTTGCTGCGTAAGCACGCGTGTGTCGTCACTGTTGAGGCGCAAGCACACGCATATAATATAAAAATCTGTGCGTAACGCGATATGTACCAGTGGTTGCATTTCCCAGTGTTACAGTGTCTGATCGGGCCGATTTTTCTGTCAATCTTATGCGAAACCCAATCGATTGAAGAAAACTATGCTTCTAAAAAAGATTCCTGATCCCTAATACTGACACAAAAAGTCTCCCGAGACCCTGTTGATTTTGCTAGGAAAAGAAGATATTTGAGTCCGTGAGATAGGACTGTGCATCAGTTGTGTTGTTGTTTTCACTCACTAAGTGGGACGAACGTAAAATCTCGAGTGTCTCATAAATTGCATAAGGACTTTCCAAATACGACGATACGTTAACCAAATATGGTTGTCCAAAACTATGTTAATGAGTGCGTATGCTCATTATAATATTTGGGCACCTAATTTTGTACGCCGTTTCGGTGAGAACTCTCGGTACTGCGGTTTATTTACGTCATTTGATGCCGAAGAAAACTCCGGTGAGGTGTGTTCTTGTTTTAACGCATGATTATTGGTATGCTGAATAAAACCACTCGGAGGGTTTTATAGGACCTTGAAATGACCCCTTCAAATTTTCAGCACCTGAATGTTGACCACAACCACTAAGTGCATGGCCACAAGCATTTGGAGTGATTTGACCTTGATTGACTTGGATCTGGGAATTGACTTGAAAATGTTGCGTACCCACGGTTGTTACACCCCAGGTTTCCTGACTATACAACCTTTGTAAATAACTAAGCTCAAACGAAAGTCCTTGATTTGGAAAAAGCACAACTGGTTTTACACGGTATCCTAGCCTTGGGCATTGTTATAGGCTTGTGCATTAAATGTTACTGCATGAAAAACGGAAATTCCGACTAATCCATAACTTGTGAAATAAGCATTCTAGGTGACTATCTTTAGTTCTAGATGGACTATTTTATACTACACCAAAAATTAAATTCGACAATCTGAATCAGCCTTTAAAGGCACTACCAGTGATTGCTAAATCAGAAAATCGACAAAAAAATTCATAAGAAATCAGATTTTTCCATGTCTGTAAGAAAAGTAAAGGATAAATCATAAACTGCAAATTGATAAAGCCCAGAGCAACCAATAAGGACAAAATCCGATTTTCAGTCATTACTGCCCCTACGGACACAACTACAAAAACGTAATTGAATGGATTCGTATTTTGGAACACTGCCGTTTCTTCTTTTCTGTCAATGCGTCAGTTGGAAAAAGTAACACAGGAGAATTCTACAGACTTATCCTTGTCTTTTAAGCTACTATTTCCTGCAAATTTGCACAAATTTGACTCTCCGGACTAAATCCATGATAGGGACTTTAATTGGTCCCCACATGCCAATTTGACCCCCCATTATTTTTTTTTTTTTTTTTTTTTTTTTGTGATAACACAACCATGATCTCTCATCAGGCTCTCACCTCACCACAAGCGGAACCTTGGGCCAGTGGTTCTTATGATAGGTTGGCTGCAATTAGCCCAAGCGTTTGCGACAGGAGATACATAAAACATTCAACCTAACGAAAATGGAATACCAGACACACACACAAAGGAATACCATCGCAAACATCCCCATGCTTTTTAAGCCAGAGGGATAAAATCTGTAAAAATTCTCGTAAGTTCTTTTTCGAACTCAAAAATGACGAAAGGAAGAAGAAAAACAGCCAGTGTCAACGATTCAAATCCCCATTCAGTTACATGTTGTAGTAAGGTCCGTATGGACAGCAATGACTAAAATGTTCGATGTTGTGCGTATTAGGTGCTTGGGTCCTATCACTGGTAGGATATGTTAGGATACGACACTTGTTACAAGACATGCAAAAGTCTGATTTTTGCTGATTTTTTGATTTTCTGATTTAGCAATCACCAATAGTGCCTCAAGTATTGCTTGTTAAAATAATTTCACTGAAACTCCAAATAAAGTGCATTATACAAAAGACTAGGAAATATTAGTTAAACATTCACTTTGAATTGTGATATGTCTAATAATACGAGATTTTACTGTATGAATAGGAATAAGACAGGAGGTAAACAAGTTCAATTCAAATGAATGACACTTTACTATTTGGTACACAAAACATTTTCCCAGATTTTACCAACCTTAAACCAAATTGGGCAAATTAATCAAATGCATGAAAATGTCTGACCGATTGAGAATTTTTGTCGAGTCGCTAGAAAACCACTGACTCTCAAAATGCGAAGGAGTCCTATTGCTTAGCTGAAGGTATCATTAAATGTTTACCCCCCCCCCCCCTTTATGAAATGATTCTACGTACTACTTTAATTTTGGAGTTTAGTGTTGGGTGGTAATGCGATGCATTTCAGACAAGATAAACATCCATTGCATGTTTGAAAGGGCCTTTAAAAAAGCATTTCTTTGAGTTTAGTCTCTGTGAAGACTTGCTTTTGATGGGAGTTTGGTTAAACGTTGAGGGATAGATAAAGGGTGAGTAAAAATAGGAGAGTTATAGTAAGAAATGATCAGGCCACATAAGTTATAATACGTAATGATTGAAGCTTTTTCCATGTATTGTGTGATATTATTTAAGACGAAGTTTTAGGTAACATCGTTATTGAAAGACAGGAAGGGGTAACCTACATTTAATTAAGCTTAGAATTTGAGGATTCAGTTGACACATTTTGCGCCCAATTGGCGTTTGTTCTATTGCTTTATTTGAAATGATAGGAAGGTGTACCTATGTTAAATTAAAGCTTATAACTTGGAATTCAGTTTTAACACATTTTGCGCCCAATGGGCGTTTTTTTTCTTTATTTGAAATGAAGGAAGGTGTAACCAGGGATCATAAATAAATCGGGATAGGATGCTCGATCAAGAGAGTGGATGCATACTGCACATTGATCTGCATGAAATCCGTAGCTTATAGTTCGCAAGTCGTACGTGGCGCTGTTCCGCTAAGCATTCCCGAGTACGTTAATACTGGATAAATATAGGTTACTATCTTACATGGTTGCGCTATTACTATGGCAAAAATATAATCCTGAAAGTAAAAGCTAAAATTTCATTTTTAACAGTTGAAATGTGAATTTTTTCTAAATGTATAAGAAGGCCATCAAAATTAAGGGTTGGGATTTTACTTTCATGTAAAAATACGATATAAGCCTAAATCTGCATTTACACTCTCCGGTGGTATAGATAAATTTTTTCAACGGCGATGATAAAATTTTTGGCTTTCTTATAAAGATCATCTCACTGCATTAACTATCCGGCCGAATCGTCTAGGGCATGGTACCAGTGTCACACGCATGAGTGTAACCTATTGTTAAATTAAAAGCTTTAACTGGGGATTAGTTTTAAAAAACATTTGCGCCCAATTGGGCGTTTTTCTATTTCTTTTATTTGAAATGACGAAGGTGTAACCATGTTAAATTAAAGCTTATAACTTGTGGATTCAGGTTTAACACATTTTGCCGCCCAATTGGGCGTTTTTTTTCTTTTTCTTTATTTGAAAGACAGGAAGGGTAACCTATGTTAATGAAAGCTATAACTTGGGGATTCAGTGTAACAACATTGCGCCCCAATTGGCGTTTTTCTATTTTCTTTATTTGAAATGGACGGGAAGGTGTAACATATGTTTAAATTAAAGGTCCATGGCCCGATCGCACATAGCTCGTCCCCAGAGCCCTAGATTTACGGAAGTGGTCACATTTTGTATCAGAAGAAAGCTACATTGTTCTCATTTACCCTAGAAATGTAGAGCCACAAGATGTTTAGTTTGGAATGTATGAGCGAAAAATGTGCCCATTTGGTCGACAATATTAATTTTACCAGTACTCTATTGGGGCTTACAAAATCACGTTTAAGCTCTCGCATCAAAACGGATTTAAATATCGGTGCGAAATTTTACAGATGGTGTTTTGGAGTGAAGGCCAATCTATCCAGTTGAAACTTCATATCCTTAAATCGGGCAAGAACCCCTTTAAAGCTCTACTTGCGGGATTCATTTTTAACACATTGTGCGCCCAATTGCATGGCGTTTTTTCTATTTTCTTTATTTGAAATGATAGAAGGCGTAACCTATGTTAAATAAAGCTTATAACTTGGGGATTCAGTTTAACACATTTTGAGCACCATTGGGCGTTTTTTTCATGTTCTTTATTGAAAATGACAGGAGAGTAACCTATGTTAAATTAAAGGCTTATAACTTGGGGATTCAGGTTTAACACATTGCAGCCCAATTGGTCGTTTTTCTATTTTCTTTATTGAAATGACAGGAAGGGGTAAACTATGTAAATTAAAAATTATAACTTGGGGGATTCAGTTTAACACATTTTTGCGCCCAATTGGGGTTGTTTTTCTATTTTCTTTATTTGAAATGAAAGGAAGGTGTAACCTATGATAAATTAAACTATAACTTGGGGATTAAGTTTTAACAAATTTTGTGCCAATTGGGCGTTTTTTCTATTTCTTATTTGAAATGATAGGAAGGCGTACCTATGTTAAATAGCTTATAACTTTGGGGATTCAGTTTTAACCATTTTGCGCCCAATGGGCGTTTTTTCTATTTCTTTATTTGAATGACAGGAAGGTGTAAAACCTATGGTAAATAACCATTGCACAATCCCCGAATGACATCTCATTCGGTGCCCATCAATCCGGGAAACTTATACCGCCTCAGTCGGCTAAAATCATACGGTTAGGAGCGTAACGAAAGAACCACCATAAATACCCTATCTTTGACGTTGCACTATAGTTGTGTAATCGTCCGTCAGGGACAAGTAGGGCCACGTTACGATCGAAAATATCACGTTTTGACGTGAATTTCAACATCAGGGCCTCGCTTACTTTTGTTTCCATAGACTATTTCTACCTTTTTGTAAGATTAACTTCACATGAAAAGGTACTTTGTGATTGTAATTTAGGCATGTTCGGCGACGGAACGACACAACAAATTTTTTTGTAAACATGACCTCTGGTACAAGTTCCCGGATGGAAAATGGGGGCTACCGAATGAGAGCATTTCGGGATCGTGCAAAATAGTCTATTAAAGTTTATAAACTTGGGGATTCAGTTTTAACACATTTTGCGCCAAATTGGGTTTTTATTTTTCTTTATTTGAAATGACAGGAAGGTGTAACTATGTAAATTAAAGCTTAGGAAAAATATGTGCGGTCAAATGTCAAAACAAAGGTCAAAGGTCAAACGGGCGATCAGTTTGTAAACAGGTGATTGGCTCTAATGCAATCTTATACTAATGTATCAAAAATCTACTTTAAATCAGTTATGAGATTTCTTTTTAAACCATGGTTCTGTAATAAAAGTGGCAACTTAAAAACTAAAAAAACCATCTACTCTTGAAATATTTTAATGTTGTTCTATTTCTTGTAAAATTATGGATGGCGAGCCCGACACAGTTGTTTTTTTTAAATTACTTGTTTTACTAGCGGTTGCCCGCGCGAGAGAGGGATAAGGCCACGGAAGTGATTCTTAGTGTCCTGTTGGAGCGCGCATCAGATTGCTGTTGTGGCAAATATTCATTATTTTGGGAAAAATGTTGTTCTTGAAAACTTGAAATAAAAAAACAGATTTTCAGTGATCGAAAATATTCAAGCATCCTTCCTGTCAGTTTAAGTAGTTTCCTTGGGAGGTCGAAGTCACAGTATACCATAATAATGAATTTCCTCCAGACTGTTGTCCCGCTTGTCATCATGACTAGCGCAAAAATGGAAAAACTGATTTTAAATTTTGGAAGAATTCAAGGTCTCATGCCCGATCGCTTAATAGCCCTCGTCCCCAGAAGCCCAGATTTTACCGGAAGGGTAAAACATTTTGGTATCAGAAGAAAAGCTACTATTTTCTCATTTCCTTTGAAATCTTAGGAGCCAACGGATGTTTGGTTTGAGTATGAGCGAAAATGTGCGCCATTTGGTCGACCAATATTAATTTTACACAGTCTCTATGGGCTTATACAAATCACGTTTTTCGCTCTCGCATCAAAACGATTGAAAGATCGGCGGAAAACTTTACAGATGGGGTTTTGGAGTGAAGGCCCCCTCAATCTATCACGATGAAAACTTCATATCCTTAAATCGGGCCATCCCCCTGTAAACCCTGCAAGACCCTGTGGGTAATTAAGCACTGTAAACTTTCTTTATGTAATAATATACGGGGTTAGTAGTGTTAATCAAACATGCTTTAGTGTAAAATGAAATAACAGGTAGATAATGAAATTACAGAAAGTAATGAATAATGAAATCGGACCTCGTCACCTTTTTAAAAATCTCCAACAGGAAAACTAAGAATCAAAATTCCATTGGCCTAAAGCCACACATTGCAAGTATACCCTAGCATATGCTGAGCAAGTCAAATGATGGCAGAATATCACAGTAGCAAGAGTGGGTAGTGTCTCAGTAGCATATACAAGTCCTCCGGTCGTATTATTTGAGAATTAAGGACATGATATGCCTACTAGAAAGGCATTTACATTTCCTAAAGCAGCTAGAAACAAAATTTTGATTGGATGACAGGTCCACCCATCACAGTAGATAACTTCTCAGTTCATTGACATTTAATGGATGATCAAACCCATGGTCTTGAGAGTACCCTTATGTGTACAATGCCCACATAACACACACTATGCGTTAAAATATGCTCATCAACCAAGGGGCCAGTTCAGTGTGTGTGCACTTGTACATGATTGACATGAACTGTCTTGTGTATCTAGGTATCATATATCATTCACAAAAATCAGCGGGGTGTGTTTCTTTAAATACACTTAAATGAAATCTATGAAATGTGCCATAGGAGTTGTGTTTAAAATATGGTTTCCTTAAGTTTGAATTTTGTAAAAAATTAATTCGGTTGCAATGGGCTGTGGTTACAAATATTAGGCAATCTTTGATCGGATAAACTCACCCAACAATGGGCCAACAGGCTGCTGAAATGAGCACTCACTATGAAAGGGATATGGGGGAAGGTTGCGTTTCCAAACCCAGGTATTTCAAAAATTAAGGTTGATGCATAGTATGGTTGATGCCTGAAATATATGTACTGTGGTTATATAATATCTCTAATACGAGAGGGTTTCCTATGATCTCAAGTATTTAACACTAACATATTAAGTACTAACATCCTCGCTAAGCGATGGTTGTCTTTTTAAAAGACTATTCTTGTTGTTATTGTTGTTATTTAGTTTTGTTCTTGTTTGAGCTGTTTGTTACCAGGAAAAATGTGCCGTTGTTTTGCTTTTTTTCTCCCTTTTCCCCATTTTTCTTCTTTTTTTAACAACATACACAGCTTAAATTGAATCACAAAGTTGGGAATAAGTAGGCCAAAATGAAAAATGATAAACAAAATTACTATGGAAACAAAAGAAAATAAATTTAAACATAAATAAAATACAAAATAAAAAAAATTCAAAAGAATTAACAATTGAACAATGAGTGAACAAAAGAAAACGCTAAATCACAAATAAATAAAAAGAAAAGACAAATAACAAATAAGATTTTAAAAGAAAAACAATATTAACTTAAAATTAATTAAAAATACATAAAATAATATAAGCAAATTAAATTAATAACAAAAGTAAATGGACAAAAATAAATGCAAAAAATAATAACAAATGCAACTAAATGAAAATACACCAATAAACAATGTACTAAAATAAAAGTGAATAAAAATAAAAATCTTTAAAATAATAAAAAAATAAAGTTGATAAACTAATAATAATAAAACAAAATTAATATGGAAACAAAAGTAAATAAATTTAAATATAAATACAAAATAAAAATTCAAAAGAATTAACAATTGAACAATGAGTGAAAAAAAGAAAACGCTAAAAGACAAAAAAGAAAAGACGGAAACAAATAAGAATTTAACAGAAAAATAATATTAAATTAAAGTTAATTAAACATACATAAAATAATATAAGCAGATAAAAACAAAAATTATTATTAACAAAAGTTAATAAACAAAAATAAATGTAAAAATAACAAATGCAACTAAAATGCACAAAAATACACGTTGATAAAATATGAAAAGCAAGGAGTTTGTTCCGGAAAGATGTGGCGTGGATTTATTAAAATACTTATTGTAGCGGGACCCGGGGCTGCGCTTTTAACACCTAAATTATATTTCCACAGGCTAGACTAAAATGCCCTACTTTTAGCCTGTAAGTAAACACCACCAGCAACCCCAGAGGTCTCGGGTCCAGGAGGTGGTGGACGATATCAATCACGCGACCGAGCTTAAAATGGTGACGATCACCTCCACCCCTAGCCTGTGTCCCTGGCCCTCCTTCGCAACTAGCAAACATGGCGGCTCAAGATGGCGGTTGCTCATTCGGGGCCTGAGAAACTATTTGAATCCTTCAGTCCTCTAATATACGCACGGCCGTTACACTGTGCTGCTATTCGAGGACTGAACATCATACGTGCTCAGAACGTGGGACAGGGATCCTAAATAACTCGGGATAGGACACTCGATCAACGAAGTGGAGCATTGAGACACTGATCTGCATGAAATCAGTTACTTATGGATCACCGGTCGTACGTGGGCGGTTACGCAGACGCTTTCGATACGTATACGCATAAATATCAGGTACTTATCGTACATGGTGGCGCCATTACTATGGCAATAATATAATCCTGAAAAGAAAAGCTAAAAATTTTAGTTTTTAACATGTTGAAAGTAATTTTTTCTAAAATGTATTAAAGAAGGCCATCAAAATTTATTCATGACCAAAAAACCTCCACGTCTGAGCACGTATATGTTCAGTCCTCGAAATAGCACCACAGTGTAACGGCCGTGCGTATATATTAGAGGATGAAGGGTCAGCCTACTCCACCCCATGGGGTGTTAACACACTCTACTGGTGTTATAACCAAACAATGTGAATTAAGGAGATTATTCAACAATAAGTCATTTTTAACGAGCGGTCAAAATTTCAAACCCTAATGAATATTCATAAGTTGTGGTAGCGTGTCATGATATTCAATACAATTAAAACACATAGTACCTTCTGTAACCTTATAATTAAAGAAGAGACAAAACCAATAAACAGGGAACCTTTTTTTTGTTCTCAAACATAATAATCAGTGCAAATAGATGTTATTTAATAGGAATCAATAAGACACCCACAATAGCTTGTCATACAATTTCAAGTTATTTAATTACATTTCCTTAATGCAAATCTGGATACAAGTTTCAAGAGAATTATTCAACTGTGGGAAATATTATTTTTTACTAATGTGGCAATGCAGGGAGTTCCAGAATAATTCAAATAGTCACTTGAAAGAAAAACATTTCCTTTGTTATTTCTTGACAATTAAAAACAATTCCTTTAATCTTTTGACTTAAGAAACTGTATTATTAAAATCTAAAATTTCTACAAATTATTTATTCTCCATTGACTATATCATCGCAATAATTAATCGTAGGCATCATTGAATCATTATGACCAAATTTATCTGCCCATTTTTGTCCCTGCTTCATGGGAGCAAGCATTAAATCTCAGACCCAATATCAGTGTAGGCCTAGATTTTCCCTGCACCCATGTTCAGGCAACCTATAGTTAGCCAGATTTGATTTAGGACACACCGGTCACTAGAGCTTGTCCTCTAGCTCCTGAAGTCAACCCCGTCCTGACTGTTGATTCAGGTTATTTTGGGATTTATTGAGCTCCTCCCAATGCCGGCTATGGTTGGCCTGGCGAGACTGAATCCTCCGTCGTTCAACATATACAGCAACGGCCCTGCGATGGTGCTATAGTGACGACTGAAAAAAATACGTTCGAATAGGGGAGCGTTTGTGGCTCATGAATAATTCACGCCTTACCGCGTAGCACTGTTGCGCTCGCGTATTAACATACGTTGCGCGCATTAATTGGCGGGACTTTACGCTTCAATGAGCTTGATGAAAGTTTTTGTTTTGTGAAAGCTCAGTTTACATTGGGTTTTGTCGTTTTGTGTTTTTTTGTTTTGGTTTGTTTGTTTGTTTTTTTTAGAGACATAATTGAATGTTCATGCCAATCTTGTTCTCTGATCTCTGATATTCGTTTTTATGTGGATTTGATAATTAATTTATTCTGTGTCATGTTTATGTGTGGATAGTTTCTTTACTTCATTTAAAACTTCTTTAGTTTATATTTAGTTTTATCAGTTATAATCGTTTGGATTATTTGAGTTCATTTATTTATTGATATGCGTTATTTCAGTTATTGATGTAGTTATTTATACAGGTATTATTTATGCAGATATTTATGTTGTTTTGTTATTTATTAAGTAGTTAGTCTGAATAGTTTTCTAGAGTTACTCAGTAGTTTTCTCTTTTTACTATTTTGCAATGTTTTGGTTTGTTTATGAGTAAAACTTAATTTAAACGCAAAAATCAAATATAAACGACCGTCTCAAAAAAATTGTAGTAAATCACTTTTGGGGTACTTTTTTTTTTGGAGGGACCGTCGACCGTCCCTTCTCCCCCTCACCAATCGGGTCTGGCAAACCAAACAAAACATCTGGTGGCCCTAAATATTGATGTTTTTAGTTTGATGTTTTGAGAATTTCGCTTTCCATACTAGTCTTGTTTGCACTTCTCAAGTTACATACATGTAAAAATGGGTGGATTAGGCCGAGCAAAAAAGAAAGTTCTTCTCCAGCTTCCGAGGCCGCTCGCATAGGTGAAACATTTCACATTTTAACCACATTTCTTTTTAAGCTAAGGATCCTTAGTTTCAAGAATTTTATTTATACATTTTTTTACTGATCAAGAAAAAAAACAATTATTTCTGGCGAGTAATCGAATTTGCCATAAGAGTCCTACAGCACAATAAAATCTCAACTTGGTTTACTAGGTGAGTCGGGAGAAATGCTGTATGTCACGAATGCCCTTTAAAGGGGGGGGGGGGGGGGGGGTATATACCTTCGTCTCCTGGACCTCAATTTTTACCAGAGGTCATCACATTTTTGGTGTCAGAAAAAGCTACTTTTTTCTTCATTAACCATGTAAATGTAAAGTCTTAGGGCCTAACATAATGTCGGTTTGCCTGTTATGAGCTTTAGAACGATTCGCATTTTGTCCGGCAATCAAATAATTTACAATTTACAATGAGTTTCACAGATTATTACTAGCTCTATATAAAAACTGGTTGAACATCGGGGTGAAACCCTTTACAATGGGGTAGGCCTATTGGGGTTCAAGGTCATTTCAATCTGATGAAAAGATTTTAATTAAATTGGACCACCCCTTTTAAAATAATTTATTTTTGAACATTCTTCAGGAGCCTGAAGATACCAGGTCGAAGTTTATACTAACGTGACCCGAGAAGCTACACAGAATGATTATTTTTTTACAAACCTTAAACTAATTTCAAGCCTATATAAAAAATATGATACCAAACGGAAGCTGTCTTCCATTTTTACATAGCCTTACGCTGACTACAAATTAGGGTTTGGTCCATAGGCCTATTAACTTGGCCTAGGCCCCCTGGTACCTGAACCGAAAATGGGTGTTTGACTGCTTGCATTTGAGTCTAGGCCTAATGCCCATGTGCTAATTTTACATTGTGAAAATAATGTTTCAAAAACCTCTGCTTTCCCTAAAAAAACCTTGTGACATGGCATGGGCCAGATAATTATTGTTTTTTTATTAGCTAGTCATGTGGCCCAAAACAAGTTTCATCAGCAAGACCAAACACCAGCTCTCTTTCATACATGTCAGCAATAGTGGCCTATCTAGTATAGGGCCTAGACATGATCTGATACTACCTTATGTTACTAGGCCAATAGGCATTATTGTAACTTGCGTTTTATCACCTATTCTAGCAGCTACCTATTTTGCAATGTTTGTTGGACCTATAACAGGGCTATAAATCAGACCTGTAAAGTGGCAGTGACCATCCTCCGTGACGTAGCCGTTCCACCTATCTGCATAGCCTAGGCAGTGATATGCCTTAGTCCTGCATGCTGTAGTACATGTGTATACATGCTTGATGCTATGAAGCTAGACTAGTTTCGCGTAATTGGCTTAGAGTTGGGTGCTCACATGATAGGGGCAGGCCTACAGACTCGATAGCTAAGTAAAACTATGTTCTACCCCAGGCTAGGCTATACTGTAGCTATACCCCTAAAATAAATAAATTATTCAATTGGGGAACAGAAGCGGAAACAATAAATTGAAAATCCCGCTCACTTCTGCTACTGGCATACCCTTGCCTAGACTTAGGGCACGTTTCTAGCCGGGTCTCTAGTCTCAGGGCCTGCTAAAGATGCTGTTAAAAAAAAGGCTGTAAAACTAAAGAACAACAGACATTGCTGACATGGCTAGCTAGGCCTGCCTATTGGACTAATAATGTAAACATGATAGGCCTACTGTCATCAGTAGCAGCATGAGCGTGAATTGTACATCACGAAAATCATAATCGCTTGTATTAGAAGTCCATTTTTATTTTATAGGCCCCTACAAGCTACCTTATATACATGCACATAGCCATAAACATGTCAAGGAGAAACTGACCCACGATCGAACCCACATCCCAGACACGTGTTTTCATCTGTTCATGTGTTTGAATCACACAGGTAAACAACTGCAATAATTAAGAAGAGTTGTCCTACCTTCAATAAATTAAGTGTAATCACTGTCGTGCATTCCCTTGCTTTATTATCGGAAATCGGGTTTTGGTGCTAGGTGCGTTCACTACTCTAGGCTGGACTAGCAGCAAGGTAGGGGCTAGGCCCCGCTACGCTTTTCCTTTACAGTCTACCTTCTTAGCCTAGGCTTAGCCCTAGGCTTAGCCACATGCCCGTATTAGTCTGCTAAACATGTAATTCCAATTTGACGAAGGCAACCATCATCGGCATCTTGACTCTTTTACCCTTCAAGTTGACAGGATGAAAGACATCATCATAATCATGACTAAACGATGTTTGTTTTCTTCTCCCAATTCATGCATCATGCGTGTTCCATGACCAGGCAGGATAATACACCAACCATGCTTATATAAACTAAATACACGTCAAGGTGCAGCGTATCCATTCCAATTCCATGAAAACAACTTCCTTCATGTAATTCCTGTTTGTTTAACTTTGTTCGGCCAGCCAAGTCATGCCATGCCCATGCATTGCTTTGGCCCAGGCCCAAGGAGGATGACCTTGGTGCCAAACTCCCTGCCGCACCCATGATCGTCATTATTATTCATGAGGAGGACGTCCCTACTGCGCATATTTTTGCCTCAAATCTGCGGCGAAAGTGCTCCCCGTTTGTCGTATATTTTCTCAGTCCCGCGTGAGCAGGCCGTCAAGAATTGTGGGTAATAAAAGTGCGCCGCGACGGAGACTAGGGACTCAGTCTAATTGGCCTGGCTATGTGGACCTTTGTCTGTCCACTTGGGGCCGAAGCCCCGTCGAGCGCTGTTGTCTAAAACAAACCCAGAAGTAACAACATACTGAATCGAATACACCCTGCTTAACGTGATTGGCTAAAAATTCTGACGTTTTACAATTCACAGCTTTCATTGGCTGAGCATCTAAATTGGAATAAATGCTAATTAGTAATCAGCTGTCGATCAAAATAAACAAGTTTTTTCCCTATATGTGAAAATACAAGCTACAGTATTTTAGAGATTTCTACATCTTTAAAGTATTATTTCTAAACCTTACACATAACACAAATATAATTATTCACATCTACATCAACTTTAACAACATTCACAGGCATTGTTACTTTCCAAAGAATCCAACATTTTACGAAAATTACAACTTTCTAGAGAACCAACAACTTCTAGAAACGCTACTCACGAACTGCAAAACCTTAAACATAGTGACTTTTAGTGGTGAACATAGCACTTCAAACTCGGCTATTTCGACATTATCTGACTGCCTCAAGAGAAACTGTTTGCTAATGGGTCTCAAGACCTTCTGGAATACAATATATCAACTGGAGTACAAATATAAGGGTAAGATAGCGAAACAGGACAGTAAAATGGCTCAAAAAAGATACGTGATTTGCAATACACACGTAAACAATTCGGCGAACTACAAATTAATGACAGAATTGAATATTTCTTTAAAAATAAGCAAACCAAATCATCGCAGCTTGACACATAACAATGATCGAATCGTCCCTAAAAGAGTTCCAAAATGCTGCGCCATCCAAAACAATCAAAGTAGTGCAGGCAGACTAGCTCAGGCCTAGACTAGTGTAGATACAACAAGTCCAAAAATGGTGTTCCCTACACTATTAAATAAAAAACAGCAATAATCAAATAAAAAATGAAACTTGAGCATAAATGACGACGTTAGTAATAATTAAAGTTTAAAAAAGAAATTAAGAAATAATGGAAAATATCGAATACGACCAAAAATTTATGAAACAATAACTAAGCATTTAAAATGAGCAAAAAATGACAAAATATAAACAAAAAAGTAATACAAATTAATTGAAAGCAATAAAACCGAATATTAAATGAAAAAAATTCAATAATTTAAAAAAAAAGAAAATACGAAAAAAAATAAAAAAATTTTTTTAAAAAAATTATAAAAATAAAAAAATAGAAGGTAACAAATATGACCCAAATAAAAATAAGATTTAAACAAATATACTAAAAAACAGAAAAAAAGTGGAGAAACTGATCAAAAAACAAAATATTACACTCAATTTGATTAAAAAATAATTAAATATTTTTTCAAGTTTTTTTTCATTTTTCAATTTGGTGAAATGGAGAACCGGACTTGATGGGTAGGGTTGTGTTGGTGGAATGGGTGATGGCAAACAATTGTATAATGTGGAACCCTGCGTTGTTAGAAAGAGAACCACGGGGGTAGTTGGGAAGGGAACTCGGGAGGTTTGAGAAGACAATCGCGTAGAGGTTTTCCAGGGTAGCAAATGAGGTATGCCATTTATATTCCGTCAGGCGCTTCTGCCCAATATCATATAGGCGCAAGACGGAATCAATTGTTAAAAACCAAAAACGAACCATGGGTAGTTGGGATAGCGGGTAGTTGGGAATTGTACATATAGATAAAAAGGATAGGGTGTTGAGGTTTTGTAGATGTGCCCTGGGTAGTTGGAAAGAGAACCCCGGGTAGTTGGGAAAGGGCCACTCTTGGATAGATGAGAAGGGGGATCTGTGTTAGTTGGGAAGGACGATTCTGTGACAGCTGGGAAGGGCTCTCACACAGTTGTGAAGGGGTCTTGGATAGTGTGAAATGAAGAAAAGGACTTGAGACAACTAGTAAAAGGGCCCCGGTATAGTTGCAAAGGGGCCAGTGTCGGTAGTCAGGACAGGGACCCTAAAGTGTGACAAAGTTAATCATGCTACAGGTTACGTCTGATAAGGTTCCGCCCGGAACCAAACAACCCTAACCTGGGTACCCCCGCCGCAAACCACGAAGCGAGAAACCGCGAAATTCTAGTTGTTGTGGGGCATCGGGTATGCCCGATTAGGAGTAAAATGAACAAGCTCCTCTTTAATCTTGGGATTTTAATATATAATAAATGAAACTTTGCTACTGCAACATATAAA
>JAMKCH010050499.1:0-13355 GCA_023653785.1 Ophioderma brevispina
TTGTGGTACAATCAGGAACTTGTATCGGAACTAATAAGTACAGGTGTGCACTTATATACATGTCCCCAATCATGTAGAAACAAAGTATCTCATTAAACAGAAATCGAATGGAACACAAAGCTCCTGGCCCATTGGAGGAGGCTGTCCAGAACTATTACGAGCATGGGAATCGACAACAATAATGTCGCAACCTTAATTGGTTTTTACTGCACTGTAAAAAATGGTTACCTAATTTTACCAGACTTACCTTTTAAATACGGAAAAGCCACAATATTCAATAATCTTCACGCTTTGTTACCTATAACTAAGCATAAAAATACAATTGGAAGCAGAAAAATGTAAATAAACAGTGGCTAAAAAATAATACTACATTTTTTTTTTTTTACAGTCGTCGCGCTGGGCTGGAAAAACCTAATTGTGCATTTGACCTTAAAAGCAAAACCTCACGTGTAGTAAAAACGGTTTTTACATGATAAAACCTCTAGTAACATTTCAGGAGACACCAAAAACTAAATAATTTGCTGTAATGCCATGCACTAGAAAAGGTTTTCCTTTCTAATATATTAAGGTAATTATTTACTCCAGGTTCTGAAATAAAGTGCCATATGATTTACTATCATATTTGCATGAAATTCAAGCTAGAACCCGCATGTGACCCAAAATGCACATATGAGGTTTAGCACTGGGGCCAACTTTTTACATAATGGTTTTTGCATTGGACCTTCTGAAGCACATATGAGGTTTTTCCCGCCCAGCGATCCGGAAGTGTAGTTATGACGCTGACCGTATTAATTTCCGTAATATTACGTTCTTTTGGAACTTGCGTGTTTTTAAATTACGAACTATGAAAATCGTTTTTCTAATAATGTGTTAAATAACGTCATAAGTAACGTCATTAAAAAAAATGCAAAATCTTATTTTCCTATCATTTTAAAAATAGTTTAAAAACTCTTTCCTCCTTTTTTTTGTATGTTAGATTTAAGTTAATTGAAAAAAGTAGTACACACATAATATTATATTTAAGTTTAGCATCTGCTATCATAAATCAGTGGGTAGTGTAGTGGAGTAAAAGGTTTAGGACTTGAAATCTTAAGGCCATGGGTTCGAACCTATGTAAGGATACATGTATAAAGTTAGTATATAGTGATTAATTGGTGACATTAAAATGTGTACATTACTGATAAAAAACAAAGTGTTAAAAAATGGTTAATTCTTGTTTCTTCACGTTTTCCCTTTTTATCGCTTTTTTCTAAAAATGTTTGCCGAAATACTACTTTTTACAACCACGTGAGTAACGTAAATCACGTTTATATGATACCATAGCCTACAACGTGAAAATTTGGTCAGAGGATTGTAATATCGGTTTAATTTTAATATGTTAAACAGTCAAAACCAACAATTACGTGAAAGCTGAGATTTTTACGCCGTTATTTTACGTTCCCTGCAATAGTTTTACGGACTCCAGTTATTTTACGTTATGCATGTAGTGAGTCCCAGCTGCCAGTCCAAATGACCACCCCCCCCGTGATTTTCGTTTACTGAACACCCGTGTCCTGTAATTTGGTACCAAAAGGATAGCTTAGAGTTTCTTTCTTTTCCATTGGTACCAAAATAAGTACTAACATCCCCATATGACGTCACCATGACGTCATAGGTTGAGGAAAGTACGAAAATATGAATATAGGGTGGAAAATTGATATTTCGCGATTTACTAACCTTTTTGGCGAAAATTGAATTTTTCATTGGTGTGTCTATGGAAATGGTCAGTTTTGCGACATGCAAACTTTATGACGTCATTGTGACGTACGTAATGCTAGGCATGTTGGTACATCATTTTGGTATCAATGGAAAGAGGAGGACCATAGGCCATTATTGCGCTACCAAATATCAAGTTTTGGATGGTTCCTGTGTCGTGTAGGCATGTTGGTATCTCTTCCGGAGGGGTGGGGGTGGTTATAGACACCCCCCCCCCATCGATCAATTTGGGATCCCATGTATCTTACATACACCGGTGGATGTTTGTTTTGGATAAAAGGAGCGGAAACATGACAATTGTGACAATTACATTAAATAATTGGCCACCACAAAAGGGGTTTTAGCAAGCCGGAAAACAATGAAAGAGGCTGGGGGGGGGGGGTGGTAACACCCCCCCCCCCCTTCGGTAGACGAGGGTTAACACACACATGCAGACACACACACACCACCCAAACACTACATACACACACACAAACAAACAACACCACACAAGTTGAACTCACACACACACACACACACTACCTAAGCAGTCCCTATGTGCCCTCTTGCAGACGACACAAATGATAAAATCGAATGCACGTTTCATGTGGATTCGAAATACCCTCGTATCTGTTAAACTTCAACCTAATACACAGGAAGGATGATTAATGCTCTGTCTTGTTTGGTTCTTGGTAAGTAATGGACTGATATCCAAGTGTCAAAGTGGTTTCTGGCAGGGTCGTAGTACTTATTGACCAAAAACCTGTCGTCTTGAATCTTTATTCGTGATGGTGTTGTTAGAGGGACTCATTTTGTGTCGGTATTCTTTGTTAGAGGAAGGCCTAGGATACTACTTGGAAATATGGTATATATTTTGAAGGATTTGCATAATTTAGCACTAAGAGGAAATGCCTTTGGTCATTAGAATTTTTTGACAGATCGTGTTTTTAGGGTTCGTGTCGTCAGAAATCCTAGCAAGAGGAGGTGTGTTCCGCAGGTGGTAGCATCCTCCTCTGGTATTCTATGTCTTTTGAAAAATAAAGTATTGCCAAAGTGGTCAATGCAGGAATGGAGAGGTCATTGTTGTAGATGATTTCTATTCTATCTTCATCAATATGCGTCTATAGAAAGAGAAATGCAAAATTGCGCTGAATACAATTCAAACAGGGGCCGATAAAAAGTGGTTTCCGTATTCTCTAAAACTAAAAACTGTTGTATGCATTTTTGCAACAAAAGACGTCGTCACGTTGACCCAGAACTAAAATTGCATGGTTTCCTATTCCTGTCGTTTTACTAACAGACAAAGTTTTAGCTAATAATTTGACAGTAAATTGAACTCCAAAGCTCATATTGACTACGCGGCCAGAGATGCCAACACGCCTGAATCTTTAAAAGTAGTTTCAAAGATGGACTGGGGTGCAGATAGCTCAGTCTTGCTTCGCCTTTATAGATCACGTGTGAGATCAAAATTGGATATGAATGCATGTTATAGTTCTGCTCGTAATTCATATTTGAAAAAGCTTGAACCTATTCAAAATCAAGGTCTTCGACTACGCTTGGGTGCTTTTCGTACCTCTCATATGCAAAGCTTATATGTCGAGCTAATGAACCTCCACTAGATCTTTCTAAGAAACGAAAAATTAGCTCTTCAATAGCTCTAAAAGCTTAAAAGTATGCTAATGTCCAACACATGAGGCACCTTTTCGGCCAAATTTACCAAACTTCGATAATAGTAAAACCTAATGATATCAATCTTTTGGAATCCATATAAAAGATGGTTTTTACAGGTGTGGTCAAAATGATGATAACCTTGCGTCATTTGATTTTCCTATTAGTCCTCCTGGGACAAATGTTGAACTTGATATGACCCAACTTTATGTCAATATAAAAAGGGTCTAACTGATGATTGTTTTAAAGCTAAATTTGATGAATTTGACATAAATTCCATCAAATCGAGCTATTTATGCAGATGGGTATAAGGTTTGCAAAGGGCCGGCTGTAGCTGCCTTTAAGTCGGCGTGTCAAGCAGATTAGGTTATCCGATAAATGCTTCTTTCACTGCTGAATTTAAGGCACTTAAGTTGGCCTTATGAATTAGCTAAAATTTTCCAATGAGAGTCAATTTCATTATATTTACTGATTTTCATATCTACAGTGGCGTATACTGGGGGGGGCACAAGGGGGAGCTTGCACCCCAGGGGTTCGTCTTATTTTTCCCCTCACTCTCCGCTTGTTGAGCAGCGGCGATGCGTGTCCCCGCCCACGCCGTCAGTCAGCGCACAACATGGAGCACCGGACTGGGGTGTGAGAGAATAGGCCGCGTCGAGTGCGACGACCGCCTCACGTTCTTTTGGTACAATTGTGTACACAAGTCGTCGTGTGCACCCCGACAGGACGTCCTTCCTCGTCTTTACCCGTCTCCTATGTATACTGCCACCCACCTCCACCTCGAGTAGAGTGTGTCAGTAAATCTATAGACTGAACGCCATCACCCCCTGTCTTTTCAGTGTGAGTAAGGACCCGGTCGTCCAGTGGAAATTTTAGCTAATTCTAAGGCCAAACTAAGTGGCCGAAATTCAGCAGTTGAAAATAGAAGCATTATCAAGGTAACCTAATATGCGTTGATCATGCCGACTTAAAGCAGCTACAGCAGCCCTTTCCAAAACCGTAGACCCATCTGCATAAATAAGTCGATGTTGATGCTATTTATGTCTAAGTCATCCAAATTTAGCTTAAAAAACAGATCATCAGTTAGACCCTTTTTATATTGACCCCATAAAGTTAGGTCAATATCACGTTCAACATTTGTCCAAGGAGGACTCATAGGAAACTCAGATGAAGCAATGTTATCACATTTGACACACTGTTGAAAAACCATTTTTATATGGATCCAAAGATGGAATTAGATTAGGTTGACTAGTATAGAAGTTGGTAAATTTAGGCGGAAAGGTGATCTCAGGTGTTGGGACATTAGCATTATTTTAAGTTTTAGAGCGTATTGAAGAGCTAATTTTTCGTTTCTTAGATCTAGTGGAGGTTCATTAGCTTCGACATATAGATTGTATAGGAGAGGTACGAACAAGCACCCAGAGCTAGTCGAAGACCCTTGATTGGAATTAGGTCAAGCTTTTTCAAATATGATTTACGAGCAGAACTATAAACAATGCATCATAATCCAATTTGATCTCACAAGTGATTTATAAAGGCGAAGCAAGACTGAGCTATCTGCACCAGTCCATTTGGAAACTACTTTTAAAAGATAAGAGGTGTTGGCATCTCTTTCCGCAAATAGTCAATAATTATGAGCTTTGAAGTTCAATATGTCAAATAGTAAGCCTAAAAATTAGTCGTGAAACGACAGGAATGGAGAAACAATATAATTTTAGTTTTGGGTCAAGGTGAAGACGCCTTTGTTGCAAAAATGCATACAAACAGTTTAGTTTTAGAGAAACGGACAACCACTTTTCTCGGCCCAATGTGAATTTTATTCAGGCAATTTTGCATTTCTCTTTCTCATAGACGACATATTGTGATGAAGATTTTAGGAAATAGAGAATCATCTACAAACAATGACCTCTCCTGCCTGCATTGACACTTGGCATACTATTATTTTTCAAAGAAATAGAAGAACAGAGCGGATGCCTACATGCGGAACAAACCCCACCCATTCTCTGACTATGAATCGAACGAAACGAACCATAAAAACACGATCTGTAAAAATTCTTACTAACAAAGCCTTTAACTCCGTAGTCTAAAATTATGCAATCCTTCAAAAAGATATACCATATTTCCAAGAAGTAGCATAGGCCTTCTCTAGATCAAAGAATACCGACACAACATGAGTCGCTACAAAACCATCACGATAAAAAGATTCAAGACGAAAGGTTGCGTCAATAGTACTACGACCCTGCCAGAAAACCACTTGGACACTTAGATATCAGTCCATTGCTTTCCCCCCCCAAGAACCAACAAGACGGAGCATTAGAATATCCTTTCCATGTGTATTAGTTGAGTTACAGATACGAGGGGAATTTCGAATCCACATGAAACGTGCATTCGATTTTATCATTGTGTCGTCTGCAAAGAGGGCACAAGGGACTGCTTTAGGTGGGTAGTGTGTGTGTGTGTTGTGTGAGTTTGTGTGTGTGTTGTTGGGTGTGTTGTGTGTATGTATTGTGCTGGGTGGGGTGTGTGTTGTTCCGTGTCTTGAATGTGTGTGTTAACCCTTCGTAGACGAATGGGGGGGGGGGGGTGGTACAACACCCCCCCCCCCCTCTCAGGTTTTTTCCCGGTGCTAAAACCCCCTTTTTTCGGTGCCAAAATTATTTAGTAATTGTCAATTGTCATGTTCCGTCCTTTAATCAAAAACAAAAATCCACCGGGGTATAGTAAGATACAGGGTGATCCAAAGTGATCGATGGGGGGGGGGGATGATAACACCCCACCCCTCCGGAAGAGAAGTACCAACATGCCTAACACGAGACAGGAACATCACAGAAACTTGATTTGGTACCAATAGATTAGCTATGGGCCTCCTCGTTCCATTGATACCAAAAAGGGTACCAACATGCCTAGATTAACGTCACAATGACGTCATAAAGTTTGCATTGTCAGCAAACTGCCCATTTCAATAGACAACACAATGAAAATCAATTTCGCACAAAAAAAGGTTAGTAAAATCGCGACCGAAAATAGAATTTTCCACACTCTATATTTAGAATTTTCGTACTTTCCTCAACATATGACTCATGGTGACGTCATAATGGGGAGTTAGTACTTTATGTGGTAACCAATGGAAAGAAGAAACTCTATAAGTATCCTTTGGTACCAAATTTACAGGAATCGGGTGTTCCGTAAAGAAAATCACGGGGGGGTGGTATTTGATGGCAGCTGGGGACTCCCTAACAGCAGAACGTAAATAATGGAGCCGTTAAAACTATGCAGGGAACGTAAAATAACGGCGTCACCCTGTAAAAAATCTCAGCTCAACGTACTTGTTTGGTTTTGACTTGTTTAAACAATATTAAGAATTAAACCGTTATTACAATCCTCTGACCCAAATTTTAACGTTGTAGCTATGGTATCATATAAACGTTGTTTTCGTAACACGTGGTTGTAAAAAAATAGTATGTCAGGCAAACACATTTTTAGAAAAAAAGCGATAAAAAAGGGAAAAACGTAAGAAATAAAGATTTAAACCAGTTTATTCAATTTGTTTTTTATAGTAATTACACATTTTAATGTCACCAATTAATCACTATCTGAATAAACTTTATACATGTAACTTACATAGGTTTCGACCCAGGGCCTTAAGATTACAAGTCCTAAGACCTTATCCATACACTACACTACATGGAATTTACTGTAGCAGATGCTAAAATAAATATATATGAGTGTGTACTACTTTTCAAATTAAACTAAAGATAAACAAAAGGAGGAAAAGGAGTTTTAAACGATTTTGAAAAATGATAGGAATAACAAGTGAGAAAGGCACTAACCGAAGGGAAAAAAAATCAGAAAAGGAAAAGACAAATCAATCGGAATCGTCGAAAGGAAAACCAAGAGAAAGACCTGGAAGAGGAAAACAAGGAAAAACAACGAAAGGAAAAAATAGGAAAAACGAAAAGGGACGAAAGGACAGAGGAGGATTAGAAAAAAAAGGAAGAAGAGAGAAAAAAAGGAAAGGAAAACACCCGGAGGATGTAGGAGAAAACAGAAAAGGATAGGGAAAGGAAAATAAAGATTTTGCATTTTTTTCTGACGTTACATTATGACGTGATTTAACACATTATATAGGTGTAAACGATTTTAATAGTCGTATTTTAAAAACAAGCAAGTTACAAAAGAAAGTCATATTACGGAAAATCATCAATACGGTCAGCGTTATAAATATACTTAGTCGCGGCGGGAAAAAACTCATAGTTGACTTCAGAGTCAATGCCAAAAACCCTATGTAAAAAGTGGGCACCAGTGCTTCAAAACCTCATATGTGCATTTGGTTCACATCGGGGTCTAGCTTGTTTCATGCCAAATATGAGCGTAAATCATATGGCACTTTATTTCGAACCTGGGTAAAAATAATTACCTTAATATATTTAGAAAGGAAAACCTTTCTATTTTGTGAATGGCATTACAGCAAATTAATAAGTTTTTGGTGTCTCTTGAAAATGCTTAATATGAGGGTTTGTCAGTAAACCGTTTTTAATACATGTGAGGTTTTGCTTTTAAATGTCAAAATGCCACATATGAGGTTTTTTCCCCGCTCAGCGAACGGAACTTTACAAAAAAAAATGTAGATTATTTTTTTTTTTTTTTTTTTTTTTTTTTTTTTTTTTTTTTTTTTTAATTTTATGTTAGTTATAGGTAATAAAGCGTGAAAGATTATTGATAAATGGGTTTTACCGTAATTTAAAAAGGTTTAAAATTTTTTAAAGTGTTTATTTGTTTTTTAACAGTGCAGTAATAAACCAATTAAGGTTGCGACATTATTGTGTCGATTCCCATGCTCGTAATCGTTCTGGGGACAGCCATCCTCAAATGGGACAGCAGGAGCTTTTTGTTCCATTCGATTCTGTTTTAAGGAATACTTGGTTTATACATGATTGGGCACTGTATATAATTTTACACGTGTACTTATAGTTCCGAAGACAATTCTGATTGTAACACAACATTTCTACAAATGTAAATAAAAGCGAAACAATGAAGGCCTTAAATCGGATCTTACTAATCAAATACCAAACCAACTAAACAGAAGTTGTAATAACATTTTTGCTCAAAAATTGCGTGTGCAATATGACCTGTACATATTCTGGAATACAATAATAAAATGTGTGCACCAAGTTTGCAAAAGAACAGAAAACATGAGGTTGACAATCAGCAATTATTGTGCATCGTTAATGTAAATCCAACTGACAACTGTAAAATCACCTTAGAAAGTTGGAGAGCCAAAAGATTTGATATCTGCGATTCTCATAGCTACCCACATTGCTCGTCGTTAAACCAAAATCAGTTATTTTTTTAAACGCAGTTACTACAGAAAAATTGCACGTCTTAGCCTAAGTACAGTTATGTATGTGATTACGTCTGTAAACGACTTAACACTGATATAATTTGGGGGTGTTTTACAATAAATGATTGCAATTCTGCGACTGTCATAATCACAAGCATGGCAGTATGTATCATTGGCAATTGTAAAAATGCATTCTATTTTAATAACAATAAATTCCTCTACAATAGCTCTTGTTTTGGAATAACGGTGCACTTATGCATTATAAACATTCATACACATAATTAATGCAAATTGTTAATGCGACAAGGGAGTCTAAATTTTTTTCCAACACAAAAGTCATGTTGTCATTCACATTCTAGTTGTTATTACTAAACTGATTACAAAATGACCCCCAATTGTGATATCAGTGTTAAAACCAGACAACAATGGAAACTTCATTTCCAAACGTTTATGAAACATAACCACCATAGTAAATTCTAATAACACATTTAAAAATAAAAAAAAAAATCAACATATTTTAAACAGATCAGCCTCCTTCAGGATATTTTATCACCTGAAGAGGCCTAATATCTTGAATATTTATTAATTTATAAGTATTAGGCCTACAGCTAATAATATTTTCTAACGAAAAGCGCATACTCAACGCACTCAAGTAAACATTTGGCCCATAAAGACACAATCACAAGGAAAACACCGAGGGACTGGCTCACTCCTAAGCACCTAACTATGTTCCTATAAGTAGTACGCAATTTACATCGCCTAATACCATCTCACAATCTCGCCCTTCCGTCCAATCAAACCCGACTGCCAGCAGCTCCATAGTTGGGTGAAAAGCATTGCAGTTTAATTATTAGTAAATGGATCCCCCACAGCATTTGCCGATACTTCCAACAGCTCAGCAATAGGGATGACGACACTCTCTGCTTTCAAAGCCATAAGACCATCAGCGTATCCAGGAATGACATACCCCGGTGCAACTGACGATGGAACATTTTAGCGCCCCGGTGGAAATGAAAAGGGCACCCCATTCCCCGTCTTCTTGAATATGCATCACTCCTAGACAATAAAGTTTCGGCAAGCGCAGCGAGGCGAAAATTTTTTAAATTGGTGTCGGCAAATGACAGTTTTGTCGGCACCCCCCCCCCCAGTGGCGATTTAAAGTCATCCAGGTGTCAGCAGCTGCTGACAGGGTCCCCTAAAATATTGCTCTCAGGGCCCCCCTCAGAAACCCTAGTCGCACTAAAGAGGGACATTTCATTCCTTTCCGAAACTTTTCTGTTTTGACGCCCCCCTTTATTTTGTTTCTATTCCCCCTTTTTCTTCCAGTTTCAGTTGCTGTTTTCGCGCCCTTCCTATATTTCAGCCCTTTCCTTTGGTTTTTGTTTTTGTTTTGCCGCCCCTTAATTATCCTTTGGCCTTAAAAACTGTTTCCACCGCTTTTCGTTTTGTTTCCTTTTTGACCGCCCTTTATTATTCGGTACTCCAATTCCTTTGCTCCTTTGCTATTTTAGCGCCCCTTTAATTCGCGTTTTTCCTCAACAATCGTTCCTTTTTTGGCGCCCCTTTTTTATCCGTTTTTGTTCTTTTCTTTTTTCATTTTTGCTGCACAACCTTTTTTACTTTGCTTATTTCACTTTTCTTTGCAACTTATTTTACCACCCCCTTCGTTTATCGTTATTAGTTTGCTTTTTTTGCACCCCTTCCTTTACTACTTTATACGTCTCTTTCGCATTTTGTTGCACATTTTCGCCCTAAGACGCTCCTTAGCTTTTCCCTTACAGATTCTTCCCTTTTGCCATAAGCCTTTTCTATCTCTTTCCCCTTTGTGTCCCTTCCCCCAGTTTTATTTTACTTTTTCTTTCCTTTCCTCCCCCCCCCCCTCTTCCTCCCTCCATCTCTAATTCTTTCGTTCCTTCCTCTTTCCTTTCCTTTTTCACCCCCTTTCCTTTCCCCTTCCTTTCCTTTTCTCTTCTCCCTTCCCTTTTTCCTCTTCCTTCTGTTTTTTCGCGCCCCCTTTGGCTACCCTGGGGGGCAAGCGCCCCCTTTGCCCCTCAGGATACGCCACTGTAGAAGTGATCAGTAAATAATAATGAAATGACTCTCATTGGAATTTTAGTCTATTCTAAGGCCAACTTAAGTGCTGAAATTCATCAGTGAAAATAGAATCATTAGCATGTAACCTAATCTGCCGTTGATCACGCCGACTTAAAGCAGCTTCAGCAGCCCTTTGCAAAACTTAGACCCATCTGCATAAATAGCTCGATGTTTGATTATATTTATGTCTAAGTCATCAAATTTAGCTTAAAAAATATCATCAGTTAGACCCTTTATATTGACATAAGTTAGGTCAATATCAAAGTCAACATTTGTCCAGGAGGACTATATGAAAATCAAAT
This sequence comes from Ophioderma brevispina, assembly GCA_023653785.1. Taxonomy (NCBI): domain Eukaryota; kingdom Metazoa; phylum Echinodermata; class Ophiuroidea; order Amphilepidida; family Ophiodermatidae; genus Ophioderma; species Ophioderma brevispina. The sequence goes on from JAMKCH010050499.1 coordinate 11,140, forward strand.
GAAGCTTTCTCACAGCATTTTGACACACCTGGTGAAACCATCTTTTATATGATGCCAAAGATGGAAACCATTACTTTAGCTAGTATAGCCGTTGTAAATTTAGGCGAAAAGGTGCTCTCATGTGTTAGGACATTAGCATTACTTTTAAGTTTTAGAGCGTATGAAGAGCTTTAATTTTTTCGTTTCTTAGATCTAGTGGAGGTTCTTAGCTTCGACCTTATAAGCTTTGTATAGGAGAGGTACGAAAAGCACCCAAGCATAGTCGAAGACCTTGATTTTGAATAGGTTCAAGCTTTTTCAAATATGATTTACGGGCAGAACTATAAACAATGCATTCATAATCCAATTTTGATCTCCTCACGTGACTATAAAGGCTACGCAAGACGGAGCTATCGCACCCCAGTCCCTCTTTGAACTCTTTTTAAAAGATTCAGAGCTTGTTGACATCTCTTCCGCAAGTGTCAATATGAGCTTTGAAGTTCAATTTACTGTCAAATATTTAAGCCTAAAATTTAGTCTGTGAAACGACAGGAATAGGAGAACCATTCAATTTTAGGTTCTGGGTCAAGGTGCAGACGTCTTTTGTTGCAAAAAAATGCATACAAACAGTTTTAGTTTTTAGAGAACGGAACCATTTTTTATCGGCCCACTGTTGAATTTTATTCAGGCAATTTTGCATTTCTCTTTCTATAGACGCCATATTTGATGAAGAATAGGACATAAGGGGGGAAATCATCTACAATCACTGACTCCTCCATTACTGCATTGACCACTTTGGCATACTATTATTTTTCAAAAGAAAATAATAACAAGAGGATGCTACCCTGCGGTACACCCATCCTCTTGACTAGAATTTCCTGAACGAAACGAACCCTAAAAACATGATCTGTCAAAAAGTTCTTAATAACCAAAGGCATTTACCTCTCTCAGTCCAATATGCAAATCCTTCAAAATATATACCGGGATATTTCCAGTATATCATAGGCCTTCTCTAGATCAAAAATATACCGACACACATATGTCCTCTAACCAAACCATCACGAATAAAAGATTCAAGGACGACAATTTTGGGTCAATAGTACTACGGACCTGCCAGAAACCACTTTTACACTTAGATATCAGTCCATTACTTTTCCAAGAACCAAACAATACGATAGCATTAATCCATCCTTCCATGTGTATTAGGTTGAAGTTACAGATACGAGGGTAATTGTTCGAATCCACATGAAACGTGCATTCATTTTATCATTGTTTCGTTGCAAAGGCCACATAGGACTGGCTTAGGTAGTGTGTGTTTTGTGAGTTTTGTGTGTGTGTTTGTTTGTTTTTTGTGTGTGTAATGTATGTGTGTGTGTGGTGGGGTTTGGTGTGTGTTCTGCATGTTGTGGTGTTAACCCGCGTCCTACCGAGGGGGGGGGGTGTTTACCACCCCCCCCTTCAGGTTTTTTTTCCCTTTTCCCCGCTTGCTAAAACCCCCCTTTTTTTTGGTGCCAACTTATTAATGTAATTGTCAATTGTCAATTAAAATGTTCCGCTCCTTTTAATCCAAAAACAAACACCACCGGGGTATAGGTAGATACGTGTGATCCCAAATTGATCGATAGGGGGGGGTGGGTGTGGATAACCCCCCCCACCTCCGGAAGAGAATACCAAACATGCCTAACACAACACAGGAACATACAGACACTTACTTGATTTTTGTACCTTTTTTGGTACCAATAGATGGGTATGTTCCCTCCTCTTTCCATTGATACCAAAATGAGTACCAACATGCCTACATTACGTCACAATGACGTCATAAAGTTTGCATGTCAGCAAACTGCCATTTCCATTACACCACAATTAAACATCATTTTCTCCAAAAAGGTTAGTAAAATCGCGCGAAATATCAATTTCCACCCTATATTTCAGTATTTTTCGTACTTTCCTTCCTCAAACAGATGACCGTCATGGTGACGTCATATGGGGATGTTAGTACTCTTATTTTGGGTACCAATGGAAAGAAGAAACTCTAAGCTATCCTTTGTTACCACATTACAGAATCGGATGTTCCGTAACGAAAATCACGGGGGGGGGGGTGTTATTGACCTGGCAGCTGACTCCTACATCAAACGTAAAATAAACTTGAGCCGTAAAACTATTGCAGGGAACGAAATCGGCGTAAAATCTCATCAGCTTCAACGTTATTGTTGGTTTTTGACTTGTTTAAACACTAT
>JAMKCH010050500.1:0-14858 GCA_023653785.1 Ophioderma brevispina
AAACCAAACGTGACACAGGATTACTTCAATACTCTATTTTAAAAACATGACATGACGAAGCAATTGCGAAACTGACAACCGTGAAATGCGCTGATATGGAAACATTTTGTATCCGATGTCATGCGCCTGGAAATTTCATCAAGGTAGGTTCCAAAAGCATAATGAAATGCGTGAGGTCACGACAATTCATTAGTGGGTGTGTCAACCATATGCTTGGAAGCATAGTGATCTGATTAGCAAATCTGTTCACCAGTTCTGATGCTGTCCACTCTTGTGGGGAGATTGTTCACCTTACTGTGGGGTGCGCATGACTGTGAATGTTTGGCACATTAAAGGTCCCAGGAAATGCAAATAGAATTGATGTGGTTTGTTCAAGTTACAAGGATGGACCAGGAAGCATTCAATATTTGGGTTGGTGAGACATCATTAGTGAAACTATTGATTTTCCAGGAGAGTAATAGAAAAAATCCCAGGGACTGAAATTATTCATGACACCACTGACTGAAAATCAATAGTTAACTAATGATGTCACTCTGGTAGTGTATTCTTCTTTTTTTGCGCCCGGTTTTATTGGAATGGAATATCCCCTAAAAGATTTGGAGTAGTTTATCATCTCATTCATGGGACCTTTAACAGCGGTGGAATCTGCCTTGCCGAAACACGCGTCCAAGCTCCTCCTCCCTCCTCCCACTCGGCCCTCAATTGGATTAAGGTCAGGGCGCAAGAGAACCATCATGGACCATGGTAACAGTTCAATGTTCTGCTAGTCTAGTAAACGTGTGTAGTTGAGCTGTGTATAAGGTCTTGCATTGTCCTGTTGAAATGTTGACATCAGGTCCAGAAAGTTCCATGCCAGCGCATTTCATTGTGGTGTCCGTTGGGCAATGCTGCGTCAATGACGGGTTTTCAGAGTAGCGTATTGAGTAATCCTGCGTGCAACTTTGAGGTTCATTTTGAAAGGGCCTGATTTTAAAGATATGACCTGGTGAAGATTGAAGGTTCTTTTTGTGTTCAGTTTACCTGCTCTCCAAATTCTATCATTTCCTTACATCATGCCTTTTTCTATCTCACTCTTACCACGACCTTCAGTTTGTATCATGACCGATATAGGGCGCACACTGTAATGGATGATTTTTAAGATGTTTGATCCAATGATAATATCAAGAAAACAAAAAAATGGGCGATTAAATATAGATTTATGAAAGAGAGTATCATCGCCCAACTCATATCAACATTTTGTATACTCCATTATTTAACAATCTATAGCCAAAACTATATAGTAAAAAATGATAGAAGTGCGATGTATTGACAAACATCGTTTCGAACAAGGGGTAATGTAAATTCAGCAATTCTAATTACCGGCATAACTGCAAATCATAGCTTTAACAAATAGAGTAAAAAGAAATTGGAAAAATATTTTTAAGAGATTGCCCCAAACACTCACAATATAAACCTTATGAAACAGATAACGTAAATTGGATGGAGAACTAGATTATATTGAAGTTAACAGCAGTTCCACAAAATTTGTGGAGATTTTAATAAGGTATATCACGAATGTATTGCCCTGAAAAAAACTTTTAAGAAGCAAATATGAGTCCAGATTTCAGTGGATAACAAATGCCGTAGAAAAAATAAACTATATTTTTTTAAGCTATATCCACGGCGTTTGATACAAATGGCAGGAACATATATGTTAACAATATTGAGATGTTTAAAGAATTGTTCTTAAGGGTTTGAAAATGACCTTAAAGTCGCACTGGCACCATTTTCAACGAAAATATGAAATTCCTTCAATTTGCTCTCAATGATATTCTAGGACCGTGCAAGAATACAGATAAGATTCTCACACAAACTATACCAAAAAATATATGGTGCCTTAATAAGAGGCTAAAGATCCAGTTAATTTCAAAGCTAATTATTTAGGTCTACCGTAAACTTTAATAAAAAGGAATATCACAGAATTGATATCATTGATTTTAAAGCCATAAAGGTCACCTGGACCTATCAAAAACATGGTGGATGTGAGGGTTTTGAATTACTTCGGTGTATGTTTCCTTGTGATAACGCCAGAATTCGGCAGCTGCCGCCGTCTTCGAATAAACCCACTCCGGAGTGGTTTTATTATTGTTTACCCCTAAGGTCGCCTGATTTAAAGCTCAATAATTTCAGGGAGGGCTATTATATAAAAAACTTACAACCATGCAAAAATTATCAATCTTGAAAACTCTTGAGGGGCACTATTTTTAAAAGTGTCCGTGTCTTCTTTAACAATATACAACGCAATATTTATAATTTAATTAGTATAATTATGGAACTCAACTAATAACTTGTGACCACAGGGATCAATTTTGAGGGCTTGTTAATTATTGTAATAAACGAAGTTGTAGAGGCATAGTCACTTTGGAAATTTATTCTACACCACTATTACATACAATTTGAGTATTACATTCCTCAAAACTAATGTTATGGATAGTATTATTCTTATTCTTGTTAACAAAGAATAATTGGAAGTATGTAATATGTAAATGGATTCAGGCGAACCAAGTTATCTGTCAGCAAGCGAGATATTAAACGAGATGCTTTGGGACCAGATAAAAAAACCCATAAGATTGTTTAATATTGGACTTGAAGGGGTAGTAAAACTACGCTTTTTTGGAGTTGTTCATAGATGAAACATTGTAACCTGGAAGTGCCATATTGAGAGTATTTCTAAAAACATCGAAAAGGCTGGGTATCCGGCACTCACTTGAAAGGCACGTTGATAAATAAACGAGTATGTAGTCATGGTATTGTACACTAGTCTTATATTAATTTATCTGTGCTTGGGAAATGCTTGTAATAATAATACCTTGATCACAATAAACTTCAAAAAAGGAAACACTTTCAACCACTTCTACAATTCTCATTCGCGGCCATTTGTAATAATATCAATATTCTAAATATTTATGAACCTTCCATCTAGCATTGGCCTTGTTTATGTATAAACATTTCCAGGGCCAATTAAAAGTGATGAGAAACATTTCACAAAATACTATCTCCACGATTATTACAATGAAACTCCGATGAACCACAAATGAAAACTTGATTGTACCTTTAAACAAGGTTGAGAACAACCATGTGTTATTTTTTGAATGCTATAAAAGAGCACATCGATATTCTAAAACCAAATACTTTAGGAAATCAAGAATTCTGAATTGCAGCGTATTGGATATTACTGTGGTTGGGTGTGTTTTTCTTTATTGTGTTAGGGCGGACTTCAAACTACCCGCCGGTTGACCTGCGGTTCAGGACAGTTGAATTGTTTTCCATTGAACAATCCAAAACCGATTAACACCTAGCCTTGTTCAAGGCTGTATGCTAAGAACCGTCAAACTTCCTAATTATTTTTTGACATTTATTCTCATTATTGATTTGTGTTTGCAGTTTGAAAATCAGTGCTTGCATTGAGGGGCTACCCTGTCTAGAGAAGATTCAATGAAAAAAATAATTGGATACTCCTTGGTGGTCTGTTGTGCACACTGGATCTATGAGCCTGCTGTTGGGATAAAAACCACAAATAACCTATTGTGGGTCAGGGCGGGCTATTGTACTCCGGCGACAGCCTTGTTCATAAGTGCGTTGTGGTTTTAATTCCCTGTATAATGCAGAAAAAAGCTTACCAGATAGAACAAGGCGCTCTGCCTGAGTGGAATATTGAACCTGCTAGTGGAAGGCTGCACGCATGGAACATAGGCAAGGGTGGAATTAGAGCCAGCAAATTAGGTGCTTGATAAAATGAATCTTTTGTCATGGTATTGCTATTTCTGTAGTTTTAGGGAAGGGGGATATGCTACACTCCTCGCATGATTTGCTCATATGCTCTGTGACATTTGTATCAGACGTGTGGAACCCAGTGAATGAAGTGGTAGAGCGCCTTGAACAAGGGGCAAGTTACAACCGGGATAACCGGTGAGTAAACCGATGGTGAGTTTTGAAGCCGCCCCTGAGTAATTTGAACAAAATGTTCTCGTTATGGTAAAAATAAATACATCTTAATTATTTTCTGATTGTGGACCCATTCTGGCCAATAGGCCTTTGGTAATTTCCCTCATTCTTTATATCAAATCAATGTATATTATTAATAAAATATATTACTTGTTTCTATGGATGGAGAAAATAAATATGATATGATAGAATATTGTATAAAACCTTTGTTTGAAAGGGGGATGACCGATTAAGTCTATAAATTCTTGATCTTGATAGAATTGGCCTTTCCCCATTAAACCAGATCTGTAAAGTTCGCGCCGATGTTTGAACACGTTTTGAAGTGAGCCAAAAAAGTGATTTGTAATCCCCACAGAGTACTGTGTAAAATTAGTATTGGTCGACCAAAATGGGGCATATTTTCGCTTCATAACATGCCATCCTTGTGCCAAAGATAAGATTGTGTAACATTGACAGAACTATAGAGGGAGCTGTTCATGCAGTATCAAGCTTATAGCGCCTGTACAGCATAAAAAATTGTTTCACGGTGTGGTTCAATGGAGAAAAATCACTAAACACTGATATAAAAACTTTAAAACTAAATGTAAGAACTTGTAAGAACAAGGGGTGTAGTTTGAAATATAAACTATCCTATAGTGAACACCATGTTTACGGGGCGAGGCACAGTAAAGCCAAAGAACATTTTGTGGAGAAATTACAACTTCCCATAAAGTAAAGGTTAGGAGGTCAGTTAGGGTCACATACAAAAGGTGTACATTGTACATGTGCGTGCTGTCATATCTGCACACAGGATTTTGGAGTATTTTGGCACGAAGTTTTGTCTGTAACTCAGCTCATATTGGGCTACGTACTTGAGTTGACCCCTCATTTTAAGGAAAAGTAATTGTCTTTTCAGTGGAAAACACTTTCAGGTGATTAAAATAATTGGACCGTTGTAAATTGGCGAACATCTTACCAAAGATTGAACATGGTACATGGAAAAATAGTATACCAAAATTTTGACCACTTCCGGTAAAATCTGGGGTCCTGGTGACGAGCTATTAGCAATCGGACAATGGACGTTTAATTGCAGGCCATCGTTTGCTTGTCATTGGAAAACAGGTCATCGGCGCCATCACTGTAAACGGGCGAATGAAACGACAAGCCTAATCATCCTCGGAATGTCCTTGTCGATATAATGAGGAGCTATAAGGCAGAATCATTATTTTGTTGAGCGTGTCATCGTTCTCCAGAGGTCTTCCAATCCAAAGTGATACTACAGGTCCCCAAGTCACTCACCAATCTTGTGGTTCTCGGCGCTAATTAAGTTGAATGAATTGTGTAACTTCCCGTGCTGTCAAAGAGTAGACCTGTAATATTTTAAAAAGAAAACAATTAATAAGCAAAAATTATTAATTAAAACTTTCGACGATTCTATTCATTCTGAAGGTTGTGTGCTTCATCCTGCGAATTCAATATTTGAATATCGGATGTTATAAGATTCTTTGACCGTAAGCTATGTAACATAAAGAAAGAGGCAGTGTTTGTTTATTGATCGCTACCTCTTGGAGGCGACAGTAATATCGGTACTAGTAGTAGGGTTATAAATGAGAATCTTATTCTCAAAGTTTGGGAAAGAAGGTTTGAAGATGTTTTTCTATAGTTTGATGGATGTTGTCTTATTTAGCCTGGGTAAATCATTCAGTGTACAGACACTGCTTTCCAATGATGCCCAGGGATCCTGGACGATTTGGGACAGCCAGGGATTTCCACCCTACTCTTATCGAAACTGGCTGCTATTTCATATACAGCCATGATTCTCCATGTATGTGGGACGGACGGCTTAACGTCCCCTCCGAAAGACGGGGCATTCTCATGGTTCGGCCCAAGTCCAAATGAACCACAGGGATAGCGGAATTCCCGTTTTAATCAATAGTTCTTATACAAATCAAATCCAGAATTTATTACCCGAGTTAAATCCCAGCAAGTGGTCCCGTCGGGACTCGAACCGGGGACCTCCTGCACCAAAGGCGAATACCCTAAGCAGTGATTAGTGATAAAAAGTGGGCCACTAAAAGAGCGTGGCCCACTTTTATCTGCAGTAACAGAACAATTGCACTTAATAATGTAATCTACTCCACTACATCTTCAGCTTTTTAAATTTCGGTATCAACACATACCTCTAGACGAAATCATACGCTCGAAACTGAATATACAAGAGGTGACACGAATGAAAAATCAGATTATGATATCATTGGTGTAAACATTTTGATATCCATTACCATTACATTCAAAGCATTATCATTACATTAATGGACGTCTTGATGAAGAGCTATGAAGTTCAATATTATGTTCCAATGAATTGGAAAGTATCCAAACTTCCCGTTTGACCTCAAGCAGAGCTTCCAAACATGTGTGCATCTCATACATATTTGTAATTTTAGTATAGCCAACGCTTGAAAATAAAAACTGATCCACAGATGACTTTTGACTCTAAACTCATGTGATCTGTGGTCTCCACAAGATCATTGAAATCGTAATTCAGTCGGAACCGTAATTACGTTTGAGATGCTTGCCCCAAATCATGGTCGTTCCAATACCACATCCAGTTGAATTTTTAGGCAGCTATTTGCTATTTCTACTTCCGCTTTCTCATCTTTGAGTATTTGAGATAGGAAAGGAGATAAATTAACAGGGGTAAAAATTGTAAATGTTTTATACAGGGTTAAAAGGTACATAGACATGCTTATCTGGTCTTAACGATTAAAGCAAAGCTATATCTACCTTTTGTGTTTGCATAACAGGCCAAAAACTATTCAAGGTCATCTTGTCCATGGGAGTAAATATTTATAATGATCCGCCTTTTATTTCAAATGGGTTTCAATCGTTCGTATGGTAATGTTAGGACAGAGAATATACATTTACTTTGTTAATCAGCTCAAAGGTATCTAAGAGAGGGTAGTGTGCTGATTTCACACAACAGATGTCCCTAAAAATGTCAAAATTCTGATCTTTGCACTAGTATCAAAAATATCCCCATGTGAAAGAATTATAAGCTGAGAATTATTTCTTTGGTATTAAATTTGTGAAATTTCTTATTTCCTATAATAGGAATTTCAGCCGGTTTTATATATCAATATAAGCATATTAAAAATAACATTTTGTTGTCACTTTAAGACATTTCTGTAGCTAATAAAATTAGGAAATCTATTGAGTGTCTAATCTATCTGAAACCCCCACATATGCCAGAAAATAGGGATCGCTTGATATCTCTCGTTGCACCTTAAAATTTCAGAGATCATTCTCTTTTTAGAAATGTTATGTCAATGAATGACCGTTAATGACATCATGGCTATTCATGAACTAATCATGCTATTTCATTGGCATTGCAAGTGCTATTCGCCTAGAAGCTGTTCAGACTGTTTCCCAACAACCTCATTCCCAGAGTTACATTTGAGGTGTAACAAAACAAATACTTTGTGGTTATATCGGGTTACACAATTTTCCCTTTATAGGCCCGTACCCAGTACCGCGGATAAATATTGACCAAGCTTATGACAAAAGTATTAAATAATTTTAATACAGACCCCCCCCCCTTAAATGGCAACTAACATATTTGAATTCGTGTTCTTGGAATAACAGCTACAATTTATTTTATAATTTTGTCTTTTTTACCTGTAAGGGAACCGCTGAAGATAGAAGCAACCCCATACGCCACATGAAGCCAGGCAATCGCGTAATAGTGCTCGGATTCGTCAGAGTTCACTCTAGCAGCAATGTAGATTTCTGCACCGACAGCTCCTAAACCAATACCGAATGCTATTGACAAACCACACATTGCTGGGAAGCTTACAAAACAAGTTGTTAAAGACAAAGCGATGGCTTGTACGATTGATGATAGGTACAGGACCTGCTTGTAAGTCATGAATGTATGTATCAAAGGTAAAACACACCTGATTGATGTTATTCCGATTCCTCCGCAAGTTGCCACAATCGAAGCTTCTTTTGGGGATGCACCGTTAGATATAGCGAAAGACACCATATAGATCATCCATCCCGTAATAGTATAACCCCATACAAATCCGGGTACGAAAACTTGCGCCATAAAAGGTAATCTGCTCAGCAAGGGTGTTCCTATTTTTTCGCAAACTGCTTTTAACCTTTCAGCAAAATCCTCTCGGATTAAATCGTTCGTCGAAGCAGTAATCATTTCTGGGATTGAAGGAGCGGTTTTTGACTTTCTATCTCGTTGTTTGCTGTGTCGTCTGTCGTTTTATCAGTGCACCAAATGGAACAGAATGGAAGCACAGACTACTTATCAGTATCAGAGCACCCTTCCAGCCTAATATCAAGAAAAAATTGCGTCTTAGCTAGTAGGCAGTACCCAATACCAGGCCCGGTTGCCTGAAGCGCCGTTAAAAATACCAAACGCGGTCTCAAATACTTATCAAAGTATTCTTGGGGATTACTCCTAATTGCAACATTTTCTGAAGCAGTAAGAATCCTGTGATGAAATAGAAACAAATGTAATTAATATACTTTAAGTTAACATAGTATAACAAGAGTGAATTCGTTTTTTTGCAATAACAGGATCTTGCAATATATCACATTAATGGCCATGAAGAGTACAAATCGGTATTTATCCAGTGGTTCTCAAATAAATGTGGATCCAGAATGGCCTTTTATCTATACTGGATTCTTGCTGATATGTTCCATCTCTAAATAGTTTCGGTCCAAGTCAATCGTGTGTGACAGGAGCACAGTAGCTTCTGACCTAGGCCTCCAGCCTTCATGGATGGTATAGTAGCACAGAGCTACTACCAAGTATAGACACGGATAACCTACCCACAAAACGTACTCTCGCAGGCCAGGATTTCGTGTATTTTGCCGCGTAGACAGATTGTGTATATACACAGCGACTGTCTGCACCGTTGCGGTGTAGCTATGGTTACGCCGGTGTGAAAGTAATTATAGTCCGCCGGGAGCCACAGTCCGGGCTCCATAGACGACAACGGAATAAAGCGTGAAACTAATGTTGCGTGAAGAGTCAACTGAATTTGAGTGCCCTATTCTTTACTTTTGTAGGTGGACTATGAGTCTGGCGGTCTATAAAATGGTATGGTAGTTATGACGACATCTGCATGGTGAAACTAAAGTTATTCTTGTACAGAAGTTTGTCACATATTACTGAGGGTAAAAATGTGTTCATTTTTAATATTTTTCTAGTCTTAGAATTGTAAGTGGGATAAAATTTGTCTAATTGGAGTGCCAATGGTTGTATTAGTCAAGCTACATTGATGAGTATTTTAGTAGTTTTTCTGGTTTGGTCCAATACACCCATGAACCTTCATTTTTCTCTCCGGACTCCCTCTGTAACTGTAAGAGTTGACGTGCTTGGCAACCATTTGCATTGATCGCATTAGACGTTGTCAACTTAGAGTGTAACAACCACTGACCTCTACACATGGATAGCGGGTCTGAGTCGCCGAGTGAACAACAGGAAGTTGCTTTTCGCCTTGGTAATATGGAGGGGAAACAATGCATACACCTTGTCAAAGTTAAAGGAATATTGTATAACAATAGAGCATCTGTGTGGAATATGTGCACCAGCAGGTGTATGCATTGTTTCCCGCCATATTGCCAAGGCGAAAAGCAACTTCCTGAACATTGTTTCACTCGGCGACCATTCAACTGTGCGGCAGCCCGCTATCCATGTATATACGTCTAGCCCTGTTTCCTTCCATCGTTATCTATTGTGTCTCTTTTGTTTGAACTGCCCACTATTTTTGCGGAAGTGGCTTGAGGCCTACTATTTTTGCGGAAGTGGTTCTGGCTACTGCAAACAAAAGAAATATACTAGCAGTTCTAACAAAAGAAGTATACTATAGGAATCGGCGTTTCTACACCGTCTGCCATTGTTTTGGGGGAGGGATTATTTAAAGTTTAATCGCATTAAGGACACCTGCTATGATCGTAACTACTCCTTGAAATAAAAGGATAGTTACGAGACAAAAATAAAAGTCTGTCAGGCTGAATGCCACAGCGATTGCTTGTTATTAGTGTGGCGTAAGCAGGACTATATTCAAAATATGAAAGTTGTGGTGTTTACACAGAATGCCATTTCTATAGGTCAAAGGTGAATTCCAGATACATAATACTGTCAATATTCTTGAGTCATAGTTATAGTAGATTTAACCCATCGTGTCACCTCCAGTACTTTTCCGAAGGTATTAGCATTGTATGAGGGGATGTGCAGTGGATGGAAATTAAAATTCCACGCTAAATCTATGGAAACATGTAGTCCGATAGCAGAGAAAATCAATTTTGTGCTTAATTGAAATCATTCAAGTCAACGCAAACGCATTTATTGTTGTATTAACTCTCAATACACTCTGACTAATCGTATTTGCTTCAATGAATTCCATGTTAACGGGTGAGTTGAATGTCACTGGCTTTTGAGCGCCCGTGCTTTTGAAAATAGCAACACAAAGTCTTTGCATTCTCTGTTAATGAAAGGCCAGATTATCTTCGTTCGATCATAAACAGGTGAATCGGGCCATATGTTTTCACGTTTCTGCCTCCTCTCCTAACTAATCGACGCTGTCCAAAACTTTTCCTCCGGTGACACGATGGGTTGAATCTACTATAGAATACAATGTTAGGGATACCGCCGATGAGCGTAGATTATGCATATATAAAATATATAAGTTTATTACTAAACAAGAGATGTTACATAATTATTAAACAGACACACGTTAAATTAATTATCATGTAGCTGCGAATGTATGTTTTGAAATACTTCTTTTCTTTTTTGCTTTTCACGTCTCTACTCGTTCATTTATATAAATCTTGTGGTGTCGCTGTGAGTAATACTGAACACATTGGATTGGCCTTTTGTGTTCAATACAATACATAAAGCTGAATGCCCAAAGACCGGATACCTTCGGTAGATTAACCGCTGCACGCGCTGGACTGTTTCTTGCTGATAGACTCGTACACACGCGAATATAGCAAGGGCATCTGGTGGTTTTATTTAAGAAAATAGTTAAGCTTATCTTCCTATAAATGTTAAAATTATAAACAATATGTATCCAAACTGGTACTAAATCGTTAGAAAAAAATCACATTTAATTCTTTGCACGACGTATATGCAAGATGCGGCTCGACATGGTCAGAAACTAGCAAGCTCAACACAGCTCCAGAGGACTATTATATTCGCGAATGGTCTGCTTTACGCCCTTTATCTAAAGTGTAGAGGTCAGTGGTAACAACTTGTCAGAATAAATCTAAATACAGGTTTATCCCATTGGGATATCTACCTAACGCCAACCTAAACTAACAATTGACTGCTACATCAATAAAGTTATGTGAGGAACCCATTAAGGAACACAATTCAGATAAACCCAAGATAACAACCCGAGTTGTTTTTTTTTTTTGCTCTTGCCATGTTTGCCAACCTTGTCTAACATTCAGATGAAACTTTGGAATGTTAAAGGAATCTTACCCATCGGCATCAGTTAAAAAATTGGTGCCTATTTTTGGATGGTAGTTGTGAATTATGTCTGATCACATCAATTCCATATGAAAATCTGTGAACTGTCATCTAAGGACTCTTTAGCGTCTTCGCCGGTCGGTTTATCTGCTGCTTGCCTACATACATACATACTAATAAGCAGGGTTCTTGATTAGCGCAATATCCAAAGGATTGATCAGAGGACTTTACACAGAAAAAAAAAGAAGAAGTAAGAACAGCAAAAATTTGAGCCATGACAATTGCCATAATGCTGCCAGGAGACTGGTTCCTTTCGGCCTCTTCCCCCCTCTAAAACTATGCAAACGTCTTTGATAGGTTGCGGTGAAAAATGATCTCAAATGTTCAACGCTTGCCAAACAAGGACGCGAGATGTTTTTAGTCGGTAGAATCAGTCTTTCGGTCCATGTTGGAAGATCTGCACTGGCTACCAGTGTAACAGAGATCAAACTATAGATCTTGTATGTACAGTTTTAAGTGTCTCTGCTCTGTAGCTCCCAAATTACCTCACTGAGTCGTCAAGATCCACGTGGATTCCGAACGAGATTGCGTTCCTCATTCTGATCTCACCCGCCTCTTTATTCCTAAGTCTTAAAATAGAAGAGGCTTAACCGTGAACCTGTTTATGTGCATAATGGTACTAAAACTATCGATCATCGGGTAGGGCAAACTATACATTTTTTAAACATTAGGAGTATCCCAATAAATCGATTCGAACAATTGTTAATTTTTACCACTGTTTAAAACGTTCTCCCGTTTGTCGAACTGTTCCCAAAACTAGGTTGACTTTGGTACGCTTTTAATATATTATTTTTTGAAAATTTCACAGTATTATTAACACATGTTCCAATTTATTTGGGTCAAATCCCAAATATATTGGACTGCAATTCCTTCACAGATATTAAGTTATTTTACGGTGAAAATGGTAAATTATTATTTACCGCAAAGTGTCGTAAAAAATAATTTAAGACAAATTAGTTGACAAACCTAGTTGACCAAAGTTTGCTTTTTATAGGGAGTTTCCGTTAACCTGACCATCTGATACACTTTTTTTCTGACACACTAGAATTCGGAAACTTCACGGAATAAAGCACATGTTATTCGTTTAAGGTTTCGAATTATAAGTGTCGTACGAAAAAAGTGTGTCGGAGGGTCAGGTTACGGACATCCCTTTTATGCCATTCACAAGTCTCGCTCGAATGACGCAGCGAAAGACAGAACGATGAAAAATGCAAAAGTGCTGTTTTTTTTAAGGTTGGGGGTTTCATTTCACATACCGTACCTGTAAGTATCAATCACGGAATAGCGTGGAAGGATTGCTGCACATGAGCAAATGAATCAACCCAATGCTTGCTATAAAAACCACATTGACAATGAATGCACACTCGAGGGACTGTACGCATGTACTAATGCACCCGCTGAGGCACCTGGAATAACAACAACATCACAATGTTAAGATGGAATTTGTAACGGTTGTTTTTTTTCAGAGACGGTGCGTTCTCCGTATTGAATCATATTTTAAGTCTTATAACGGGCGAAAATTCAAGGGGGTGAAGCCATTCAAAACCAGTCGTGCCGTGCTGGGCGCTGACATTTTGAATATTGCACGGACTAATTATTAGTTTGGGTTTGCTTGTATACACACATATGTCA
Organism: Ophioderma brevispina; assembly: GCA_023653785.1. Taxonomy (NCBI): domain Eukaryota; kingdom Metazoa; phylum Echinodermata; class Ophiuroidea; order Amphilepidida; family Ophiodermatidae; genus Ophioderma; species Ophioderma brevispina. Next base: position 13,148 of record JAMKCH010050500.1, read on the forward strand.
ATAGATACAAAACAATCCGGGCAATAATCAGTTGTTGGACTGTGGGTGCTATGGGTGGTTAAATTTGGTACTACCCATGGCCACAAAAAGAAATGAATGTGACACGTCAGTCGTTCTTGATTTTCAATAAAACGACCCTCAATGAATTACATCTGTTCACATAGAGCGCCTAAGCACATAAGCGAGTGAGTATCTGAGCACAATGATCCAGGTGCACTATTATTACCAACCTGGCCACCTCTAACACTTAACATCAATTTGTATCAGTACTACCGATTAGTGTATTATGCAAAGGTCACCCACAGTAGGTGGAAAGAAGCGGAGGAGCCATTGCTTTCTATTGGTTGGATCTATGTTGTCTTTGTGGTCGGCAAAAATGCGAGACGATGAATTTCTAAAGATACGTAACGTTTTGCCTCCTATCTATATAGAACCTCTTTGGGCGACCATATCCATCGAAGTGTTCAAGGTGCCGCTGTGGAAGCCTTAACTGCTACAACAAAAAGGATGTAAAGGGACATGACATGACATGAAAAAAAATATTAGACATAAAATGTGACCCACTTTTACAAAACCCCGGAACAAGTTGCAGTGACTTATTCATCACTTCCAGAGCAGGCAGAAATATCTAAACGCCCCAGTTCATTCCAATCTTTAACAATAAAAGCAAGTAGGACTTTAGTTGCCTTTATATGGAGTATAATCCCACTTACCCAAGTGACGGATTTTAAGTCTGCAAAAAGTTGATCCCACATGTGACACTTTGAGCTTTACTTTGCTTTTAATTACCATGTGTAGATAAAAGGATGGAATGTACAGGTACCTATTCTTTTGGAGATAGGGGTCTGTCCAACTTTGTGGGTGAATTTAAATAGTGAGGCATTAACCATACGGTCTGAACCTAATGAGTGAAAATCTTATGGGATTAAATGGTATTAACAACAACTTTTTTTGCAAAAAGGGGTGTTTGTCACTGAACGTGTTATCCTATGTCACTTCTGTTGTTGCCTGCGAATCCAATCCGCGAAATCGTTATGGCCCTTTTCGGAGTAAAACTCTAACAGATACAATGCCCAGTGTGTAACAGTCGGCCGACCTATTTCAAGATACCAGGCCCTAACATAGTTACAAACATTGCTGTTATGTTAAACTGGTTTATAGGGCACTCGATTCAGTTGTGACTCTTCACGCCGAACATCAGATTCACCTTTATTCCGTGTCTATTTAGGGGAGTTTCAGTAATCTGACACACTTTTTTCTGACACACTTATGAATTCGGAAACCTTAACGGAATAAAATTCGTGGATGATGGTTTCCGAAAATTCAAAATATGACAGGAAAAAGTGTGTCAGATTTGTCAGGTTACGGAAACCCCTCTTTTTAACAGGGAATGAATGCTTTTTGAGATTTGGCAAAAACAAACAACGGATCACACCTTTGCGCTATGGCGATTTTCCCTGTACTAGAAATGGTTCGAAATTTTACCGCGTGGACGGGCCCGGCTTCGTATACGTTCGGGTTCGCATCTTTAGCAATTAAAACCATGTTATCTGCCACCACTTATGGTTGTAAGTAGATCATTTTTAAGAAAAACATTAATGAATCGGAGTTTGTAATGACATAGGACTCCGACGTAGCAGCATGCCTCCATTCGCTTATCCATTTATTGATTTAAATAAAGAAAACGGGAAGTGTGCATAGCGGCTATTGT
>JAMKCH010050502.1:0-10599 GCA_023653785.1 Ophioderma brevispina
GGCTACATTTGATCACGTGATTTCGCGAGAAAAAAATACCCGGATGACGAACGCAAGGCGTTCAAGAATTGAACACCGTACAGAAAATCCGTAAAATGCATTCAGAACGACTGGTGTTCAAAAGTATGTTCACGATTGGACCACGTTGCTTCATCCTCTGATAATTTATTTGTCGCGCTTTTAATCGACATTCTGCTCACAGGGTATAGGGTCTAGGCCTACCGTAGCTAGGCAGGCTAAGGGAGCCAGGGCCCGACTGGAACATGGTGTGCCAGCCAAGAAAGTGGGGTTCAATCAGACGGGTCTTCATCACAAAGTTGTCCTTCTGTACCCACATAATATTAGGCATGGGTATACAGCATCTAACCTTTTCATTTCAAAACTTTTATTAATGAGACCTATCGACACTTATTTATTGTCGCGACACGACGGTGTGCATCACTTGAACGCTAAAGGCCTCTGTTTTAACACATGATGTTAAAGAGATGTCAGCACATATTTTAAATGCGATGATCAGAACTGGAACACCTTTGAACATCCTGGCTTCAAACAGTGACACGTCTGTCAAAATGGTGTTCTAATGCATAACATCAACCACGTGCATGCCCGCTTAAATTGAACACCAAAATTACGCGTCATGTATCAGAACGCGTTCATTTCATTTAGAGTGTATTTAGTATCGAAAGTTCCCAATTTTGCACGGTGGTATTGGAAATAATTGTAGGTAGGACACATAACAAGTCCCATTTGTCAAGAAAGTATAGCTGTTATGGTTCTTGGTGAGTAAAAGTTGGGATCCGACCCTTTTCTCATGTTGGCCCCAATTTGGGGTCCACTGTGAAAAAAGAGGTTAAACTTTTGACACTTTTATGGCAAAAACGTGAAATGACCCTTTTTTTTTAATTTTTTAGTTTTTTTGTGTGTTTTTAAATTTGGTTTATTCTTAGTTTGTTCTTGTTGTTTTGTTGTTTTGGTTTTATTTTGGGTCAACTCTGGGAAATTATGGGGAACTTTGTAAAATAAGGGAAAATTAGTACAGGGCGTAAATTTGAAATCAAGTCAAAACGACACAAAGAATTTGTCTCTTATAAAAAGGATTATATATGTTTTTAGATGCCTCAGAAACATTTTTTGAATGACAGTATGATCCTAAAGCAATATTTTGTATATAAACTTAATTATTATACAGCAACAAGCTTAAATAACCATTGGTATCTCTGAAGCTTTCTGGGGGAAATTCTGCTGCTACTTCTGTGGTTGGAAACAAACTTTTTTTCTGGTCTTATAGATTATTTTGTATGATCAAAAGAATACATCGAAGTTGTAAGTAGGCACACAAATAAGGGACACAATGGGAGAAGTACATTATATAAGAAAGTTTGTATGTAATGCGATAAAGACGGAAAACGAATAACTAAGACAATGTTGCACCTACACTTATGAGTTCGAGTTTTCACTTCGCAATTCTGGCATGTATGAAATCATTGAGATTGTGCTGCTGGTACTGGTAGAAGCAAAACAATTTCTTTGCAATATTTTGATTTGACCACTTATACAGCTCGAAAAGCACTACTACGCAGTCTATTCAACCAGGATCTAATCCAAAAGATGTGTGTGAAGCAATGCAATGACATAGGTAATAACTATAACTTAGACCAAATTGTGACAGAACCCACTAGACCAGAAGAGTATTCGGGATCTATTTTTCACAAATAATTCCCACTTTAGTGGAATAAATCAAAACGTCTCCTAGCCCGGTAGTAGTGATACGATGGCATACCATTAATTACTCTAACATAAATCCCAAATTAAACAAGCATAACACACGTCAAGGTTACTGTACCAAAAGGAGACACAGAGGGATGAGAAAAGAACTGATGAATTGGTAAGAACTTTGTTAGTAAGAACACACAATGGAGACTGACTGTGTGAAACCTTATGGTGCAGTTAAAGACATTCTAATTTTTAAACATCATAGAAAATTACATCCATCAAAAATGGTAAGGGTTACCAACGAAAAGCGCAAGACACAAACAAATAATAAAAGACTAATAATCGCAAACAAAGGGCATTTAACAGGGCTAAGAAGGAGTAAGGATATGCAGAATGGGAGTCCTTCAGAAACCATAGGAAAATCACCCATAGAGCAATCTAGGTTGCTCACAGAAAATGATATCAAAAATTTTGTTGAGTCCAGAAAACAGTTTTGGTCTTCATCAAAAACCATGCGCAAGACACAATCAGGAATTTCCTGCCCTAAAAGACCAGGGTGTTCTCATATCTGAAAATAGAAGAAAGCGGAACTTTTTAAAATTCTTCAAGTTTGTTTGTTTTCAACCAAAGAAAAAGTCATCTATTCCGCCCTAGACCATTAAATCTCCACAAATTTACTGCCTACATGTGTCTGTGATGGGGTCGAGAACTTGCTCAATAATCTAAATCCCACAACAAGCCTGTGGTCCCGATGGGATTTCTCCCTGGTCCTAAAGGATTATGCCCATGAGATTGCCCCAGTATTATCTGTCATATTTCAAAAGTCACTTGATAGTGGTAGTCTCCCTAGTGACTGGAAAAAAGAATCTTTCCCCCATACACAAAAAGGGTGAACGTACGAAGGCGGTAAGTATAGCACCGATATCGCTTTCCTTGCAGTTTCCTGTAAAAACTAATTGAACATATCATACATTCAACATTATGAAATATCTGGATAGTAACAAAATTCTTACCCAGCACAACACGGATTCAGAAGCGGCCACTCCTGGAGACTCAACTCATACAGCCATTCATGTTTTGCTTGTCACTTAATAAACAGATCCAAAACTGATGTCGTAATAATGGACTTTTCGAAAGCCTTCGATACGGTGCCACACAATCGTCTGCTCTTCTTAAATGTGCAAAATATGGTGTTAAAGGCAAGATCAATAACTGGTTATCCGCTTTTTTGAAGAATCGTACTGCAGGAGTCGTGGTTGGTGTGGAGAACTTTTCTGAGTGGGCCGAGGTGGAGTACCGAGCGGCCCGCAAGGGACGGTCATGGGCCCACTATTATGTCTATCTACATCAATGACTGCCAGATGGGATCCACTCAACAGTACGGTCTTTGCAGACGATTGCGTCATATACAGAAATATCACCCAACATTAAACGATACACATCTACTCCAGCATGTTTTGAAATCACTCTTCGCAAATGGGTGCACCAATGGCCAAATGAGCTTCACTTCTGACAAATGCTACGTTTTAAGTATTACTGGATCTAGATCACATATTATTAAAAAATATAAACTAGGAAATGTCAACATACAAGAGACAATTTCGATTACATACTGTTGGGGGGCGGATCCAACCGGATCTAAAATGGAACTCACACATACACAAAATCGTCGATTCTGCAAACAAAACTCTGGGATTGTAAGGAGAAATCTTGGCACTGCTACAAAGGAAACTAAATATCAGGACTATGTTCACGGGTCAGACCGGTCCTGGAATACTGTTCCGCTATATGGGACCCTCACACAAATGATCTGATACAAAAAGTGTGCAAAATTCAAAGGAGGCAGCTCGGCTTGTCCACAACAACTATGATGGAAGACCAGTGTTACAGAACTCATAAGGAGCTCGAATGGGACATGCTTTCAACAAGGAGAAAAACATTCTAGGATATGCATCTTGCAAAAAGCCATTGGGGGGCACTGGCCTACCAGTCCAGAACTACTGCGTCCGGCCAGAGGCAAACACGCCGATCACCACGGAATACCATATATTGATACCAAACACGCATTGATGCCGTGTAAATACTCATCATACCAGTACTGTTCGTGAATGAAACAACTTGCGTCGAACATATCTAATATCAGTGATCCGAACATTTAAGTCGGCAGAACTAACTACAATAAAGCACAAGACCAAAAACATCAAGGACTAAACACAAGATCAGATGCGACACTCCTAATTCCTGCTCGTTTAGTCCCAAAGGACGGTGTGCAGTATCCTAAAGAAAGAAGAAAGAAAAATATTTTAACATTTACATGTGTATGTTGTGAAATAAGTGGGTTAAAATAAGTACTTTAAAAACATATCGTATACATTGCTTATGGTCTGTAGATGTGCTGTTTGTATGCTTCAAATAAAACATAGCACGCGACATGTCTCTACACGGATATGAAAACTAGGTACTAAGTGAAACCAATGTTAAAATCATTGTAACTTTAAAACTTGAATTATGAATCAAAAATGAGATAATACTTAATTTCGATTTCCATATGAATTTCCCGTGATTCTTAACTATGACAAAAGAGGGAAAAAGACGAAAGTGTGTATCACTTCACTAGTAACGTATGTTTTGCAACACTTGCATAGGGTGTTCCACTATGATTTTGGTAACCAAGGCCACTAAATGGTGATGAAGTGGTAGGGAATGTATAAACAAAAACCAGGATTATTTCAAGAACAGTATGTAAGATGTAGTGGCGCTGTACTTCGCCTCCCACAGGATAGACCACTGAACATCTATGCCCTTTACAACCTTAAAGTCAAGGGCAAATGAGTTGATAAAACCTTTCTCCCAAATCCTTGTGGGACATTCCACTGAAATAAAAAACAGGGCAAGAAAAAACGGAGACACTAACTGGTTGACATCTTGTGAAACTATTGATTAACCCGGTCAGTATCATGAATAGATTCACACCCGTCACCTGGAATTTTCTTATTAGTCCATTCAAGCTATGGAAAAATATAGGTACACCTGGACAAATTGCTACAGGAAGGTTTTATTGCTGTATCTAGCAGTAACAGATCTCCTAAACAAAATATCAAAAGGAAGAAAAAGGGAAGCCTGGCAAGACATGGTAATTGGCATTTATCTTACGTGGAACGTATACGCCCATATTTCGACAAAGGTGTAAGCCCTAATACACGTTTAGGAGATTTTCCATTTTGTGTTAGCCATGTAAAACACATGTTCAAATACATGCCTGCAAGGTATGACAGCACTTGCAATTGATATATTAAAAGTGGAAAGTGATGGTCATATTCAAGATGGCCGCATTTTCCGCCAAAATTAATTTTTGCTTCTAGATGATTTGTCAGACTGCAATCGGGATGGGGAGATCTTATTTAGCTAAATTATTATCAGAGAGTATTTATTCAAACACAGTGGTCAACTCGTGCCGGGGACCCTCCCTATGCGAAGGATGATGGGCATATGTTGGCCAGGTGAAAAATAGGGTTCTTTCTCAGAGTACTTTCAGATTAAAGGTATCCAAAAATTACGGGGTATTAGGTTACACAAGCTGAATAAAATGAGGCCAATGATGATAAAACCTGAAATAATAATAAAATATCCTTTGCCAGAGGTCAAAACTGCCATGCAAATTTCAAATTGCTGCCATGAAAGTATAAATTTGTTAAAAATTTGAATTTGGGTGTTTAAGTTCTTGAAAAAAGTGGATAATTTTATGCAAACTGGTTATAAAAGTGGATAGCAGGAAAAGAATAAAAATGTGGGTTCATTACGATGTGAAACATTAAGAAATAAAGGGGAGCAGATCCTTTATGGTGCGAATAATGTGTCCGAGTGTCGGAAAAAAATAAATAATGAATGGACGAGGCGCAGCCGAGTCCATTATTTAATTTGTTCCGGTCGAGGCGACTTTAGGGCCCTAAATTAATTACTGCAATACCTTTATTCTATTCTTTACGGAAACAGTGGGAATAATGAGAAAATGCATTACGCGGACACCCCCCCCCCTATTATTGCAGAGATAAATGGGCAGTAAAACTGACCAATCAGAATGTGCTTTTCAATAATGGGCTGCAGAGGTAATAGAATTGGTAATAGCAGAGTTACAGGGTGTCCACAAAAAAATGTGCAAGACCAAAAGCCCTCGTTAGAGGTGAACAAAAGAAAATACTGACGTGATATTTACCTCCTGTCAGAATGAAGTCTGGATTTTACATACCGTTTACAGCATATGATTTGGTTGTTGCAATCCAGAGGATATGCACTAACATTATAAGGAGAGGGGGACAATACCAATTGTGCCACTTTTCATAATGGGATAACTTTACACAATCGAATCCATGCATGTTAATAGGGACGCGTCGCCGTTATGATTGAACGAATCCCCATCACAAATTTGCTGCTTGTTTTTTCTTGTACTTATACCATGTTTCGTGTTCCTCGTAAACATTCTAACAGTACTTCATTAAAATAAGTAAAGAACATAAAAATAGAGCACAATCAGCTGAAAACATAGACCTTCGCACACAATATGAACATATTTGTATAATAGTACACATTTTTAAAGTGTTCTGGATAAAGGAAGTTCTGTTATGAAGCAAATTGAAATACAAATAACCATAGTTATGATAATCAAATTGAAATTGCACTGACTATTATGATAATGGAAGTCTTTCGATGTGCCGTTTTTGCAAGTCTTTAGTAAAAATGTTAAGTCAATAAGCCCTACCATCCTATCCGCATGAGTTTATTGTATTTAATTCTGTGAAAGTGCACAATTGGTACCACACCATTTCTTACAATAGTAGTCATAGCTCTGGATTCCCAAAAAACCAAATCAAAATGCTGTAATGGTATTTAAAACCCAAGATTTAATTTGTGAATGATGTAAATATTACGTCACTAATTATTTTGTCACCTCCACGATGGGCGCTTGCCTTTGCACACATTTTTGTGGACACACTTAGGTAGGCAGCAGCATAAAAAGGCGGCCAAGCGTCATTCTAGACGTTACCAAAGCAGCATCTCCAGACCTTGACTACGCAGCTCTAACAGGGGATGTGATATGTACTGCACAAGATCTACTACGAAGCATCATTTGAGAATGATGCCGTAAAGTCAGCCTACATCTAAATGGCAAAGAGGACGGGAATGGATACAGGACACCCGTCAATGAGGAAGAGAATCATAAACCATCTGCAGTCCACGGTACCCAACTCAAGAAGTTTAGACCTCAAGTACCTCGGTTCCTATGTTGGACAGCAAGAAGAACACCAACAGTAAAAGGACCGTGGCATGATCGCTAATATCATCGTTCCATACTTCCAAGTTTTACCGACAAGTGATCAACATTGTGGTATTGAGAAAGCTACTAGTTTTCTCAGTTTCCTGTGAAATCTTAATAGGCAAGGAGTATTAATAAAAAATAAACAATGCGAAAAGGTGGAATTTCTGGGAACAAGCTGAAAATGTCAGAATTGGTGCAAAATGTGTCTAGAATAATATATAAAAGTCCCCAAAAAATCCTCTTTGTGCTTTTTCAAGAAAATAAGGGGGCAAAGTTTGTACAGGGGTAAATACGAAATATTGCAAATGTGCCTTAAAGTGTTCCAACATGTTTGTCATGTCCCAAGGATAAAAAACGTATAGTTTGGCCCTATCTATGGCTGTAGTTTAATAACTATATGTAAAAAAAGGCTCAAGGTCATCCTGGGGGTAAATTGTCAGAATGGTCGGATTTTCTGAAGATGTGTCAAAATTCTTTAATATAGTTGTCACAGGAACAACAAACATGAATATTTAAACAGGTGATGGTCATTACTTGCAAAATTACAGGGAAAAGTGTGATGGGTTCTACAGGCTCTATGGGGTCACTGCTTTCTGCTTTATATGTGTCAATATTGATTCCATGTAGGTGATTTGAATGCCACATTTTCTGTTTAATAGACTCTACGAGCAATTTGATTGGTTCAAGGAATTGGATCATTTTGAAATATTCACCAGGCGGGACCTTGAATTGATTTTAGGTCTGTAGTATTTAAACTACAGGTTGTTGATAGGGCAAACTATACCTTTTATTGATCCTTGGGACATGACAAAAAATGGAACACATTTAAGGACAATTCTATATTTGTATTTGTACCCCTGTACAAACTTGCCCCCTTATTTTGAAAAAGCACAAAGAGGACTTTAGGGGACTTTTAGTATGTTCTCTAGAACACATTTCTGCACCGATCCTGACCCATTTTCAGCTTGTTACCAGAAATTTCCCCGTTTAAAACTAAAATTCTTGCATATTAGGGCTACAGGATATTTGGTTTGGAGTTATGAGGCGTGAAAATGTACCCCATTTTGGTTTCGACGAATGAATTTTACACATATATGCGGCTTAAGAAGATCTAAATGATTGGTAGTCTAGCTGAAAACGGTTTGAAATATCAGCGCCGCAAAAATCTATAGATGGGGTTTAGGGTGAAGACCATTCTTCAAGATGAAAACTTTAGTTATGTAAACGGGTTCGTCCCATTCTAATATATTGTATAATAACCAAAATATAGGCAAAAATGGCACATAGGTTTATGCAAATTAGCATGTCTTGCTATGCTGCCTTTTTTTCTACCTTTTTTGATAGTTGTTCGGGAGGGTTTCTAGGGGTAAAACAAGTTACAGCAAGAAAAACCTTTTTGTAGCGGTTTTGTCAGGTCATACGTAGATTGAGTGGATTCATACTATCTGAAAATAATGGCACCACAATGATGGCATCACCAACCAAATATTGAAATGCTTTTGGCCCGCCTTGCTTAGACTTGACACAAATCCACAATTCTTTTTTATTTATTGGGACCTTTGTAAGGCCACAACGAGGTTTGAGGTCGGCAACCGTCTGCCGTTATTCACAATAGATACCAAGCTTCTGTGACGATATGCTTACTTTCACATCGAGAGAAGTAGAGATAGGACCAAAGATGAGCATATTGGAAACACTTGATCAGAAACTCCGATGTTGCTATGCAGTCTGCCGATATATTTGCAGATGGCCACTCTGTTTCTGGTTCTCGTGCGGTGGAAGGCCGCATTTTGTTTGTCTTGAAAAAAAAAATATAGTGTCGAAACGCTTTTTTGTTTGTTCTAGTCTTTTTATCCAGAAAACATAAGTTGAAGGACTGGTGTTTTAGTTTCCCTAGTCTCTTTGAATCCATTTGGATCATGTTGTGTGTTTTTAACTTTGGAGTTATGTTGGGACCTATCTTCCTTTTGTTGTCTTCAGTTAATGCATTGACTGCTTCGATCTCGTTAGTTATACATAGTTCTCTTGAATCCATTTGGATCCTGTGTGTTTTTAACTTAGGAGTTCTATTCGAGTAATCTTCCTTTTGCTTTCTACAGTTAAGGCATTGACGAATTCTTAAGTTATATCGGTCTAAGAATTTCGACATTACAGGCTGGTATTCGTAAGGGAGACTTAACGTTAGACTTGACGGTTAAATCAGGGGTAGTAGTCATACATGAGTGGGCCTTTCAGCCCATATGAAGAATTTTTTTTTCTCGGCCGTTAGAACACATTTTTTTAGCATAGTTAGGAATGGAAGGAAAAAGGGCCATCCATATGTTCGAAGGAAAAAAAAAGGTCCACTCAGGTAGCTAATCATAGTTTAAACCCGGGTCTAAGTTAGACTCCCTTCAAATTACTAGCATATAATTGTTTTCAAATAAGTGACAGTAATTGAAGTATAGGTTGATTTAATATATTTGAATAATTTTCTACACGGGACCCTTATAATTGAGGAGTGTGGGTTACCATGTACAAAATTATTTTATGTTCTTCTTGAAACATAACATTTACTTATTCAAGCTGCGTTTGAGGGCCACCGGTTGTATTCAAGATGAATTATTATGCAGTGCATGATTTGCTAATTAGCAGAATTATGTATATTTTTGCATCCAAGTTGTTGTCAAGTAAGTGAGAGTGATTTATTTTCCAAGTGTTTATTTTCACCGGACACCGCGTTAGTGTGGGCAAAATCGGATATCAATCCAAATTTGGAAATTAAATGAGATTGTGGATTTTAAGAGGAAAACAATTAGGGAAATCATAGGATTCATGAGTCTAACCTTTCATGAGCTCAAAATAGCTCTGAAATATGCTCATCCGGCTTTGGAATGGTGGCTCTTATTAACTCCGAACAATCACGTTCCCAAAAACAGATAATTAATCTAGTCGGAAAGTGTATCAATAAAAATAATGAATGGAGGCAGGGGTTCAGTCACCAGCAGAAGTAGTCACCACAGAGAAGGACGTTGATAGATATCCCCATATCTAGTCTAACAGGATCGTTTTGGGAGAGTTCTGAAAATGTCATTAATACGGCATAAGGATATATGCCACACTTTCTCTGAAGAGCGTCGACTGGTTTTCGTATGGTAATAATAGCGATCCACCCCCCACCCCCCCGCCAAAGTTTTATTAAAAAACTCTCAGGATATAATGTCATTAAATTGTTAATCATTTCTTTAGAGATTATAAAAACTGGTAACATTGTCCTTTATTATAACCGTATTTACGCTCATTCTTGAGTATTAGCATCTATGGTAAAATCCGATGTATTATTACGCCTTGACGATAGAGCTTTCTTTTTTTAAAGGATTCCTGGTCTCTTGCTACATGATTTCTTATCTATTTACACTTTGACCTTGACTCTCACCCGGGGGTTTGGGGGCCACTAACCTAAATATGTTGTCATCCGGCGAGCAGAAAAAAACCGGGAAAGGGTAGGGTTTTCACACCGCGACGCGGACCGCACGGACCGCAAAAAGGGTCACAAACCAAGCAAATGACCAAAAAGGGTATAATTTTAGCAC